>QLNU02014648.1:0-13129 GCA_006491805.2 Dysdera silvatica | reverse complement strand
TTCCCCCGATTTCAACGTAATTTGGAAACTATGAAGTGAGGTAGAAAGAAGTGATTTCGCTCTCAACTGAGTTTTTTTTTCTTGGTGTTTTCGACGTACAAATACTTTCCATAGGTTATCATTTTAACAATCTTGTTTCAAGATGGCATTGAAACTTTGCTTCAAGATTGTATCACAACTTACCTCCCAAGATTCCATGTGTGAATATCAGAATCCCAATGTTCGGTGAAAACGCGCCGAATAATAATCCACATGCGCAAAGCACGCTACCTGCCATAGCAGCAAAACGAAATCCGTACATGTTTACCAAAGCAGAAGCAAGAGGTCCTAACGGAAAGACAAATAAAGAAAAGAAAAAAATTATCTAAATGAATATTTTTCTTACATATGGTAAAACCATTACGCATAAGCACTTATTAACTGATTATTTGCATTACGTGGCTAAAGACACATGGGGACAACAGCTTGAAGATTGTTTGCTTTGTTTGTAAGTAAAATATTGCTTTAGATTATTCCATATTTTACACTAATCCAGAAAAGTAATTGATATTTCAGTTTGGTTATGAAGTTTGTGAATCGATTTCGAAGCACTTTTTTCGTCATAAAACAGTTTTTAAAATCTGTTTCATGCTGTAATAGCTTTTGTCAATTAATAACTTGATTAATCAATAATTTGGTTAATAATTTAATTAATTAATACTTTAATAATCAATACTTTCTATTTTATGATGATAGCTACAATCATTTTCTGCCAAGCCTTACAGTTTCCTAAGTAATCCCGACGTTTTTCATCTTGGAAACCAAATTCCATATTAGGAGTTCGTAGGAAAAACAAGGCAAGCACATTGGTATCAGTGGGATTTAAATCCGTATTACTCACGTAATAACAAATGGTAGCAATACATGATAGCAAATATGAAAGTTTTTACGACTACGCAAACAACGCAAGATGAACTTACAGAGGATTTCATACATTGTTTTCAAACGCTTCCTTCATTGCCTGCTTTCATCTCTTGGAGAGATCCTCTTCAGACGTTAGCCTTTTTAAGGATGATGGTTGTTTCTGGAGTTACTTTGTATTTTTATTGTTTTTATTTGGTGATGATGGCGTTACTGGAATTATTATTATTCATTTACACAAACCATCCTGAATTTGACCACTGGATGTACTTTCCAATATCAGGCCCTTTCCACAGGCCTGAGATATCAAAGGTATTTTTTTTAGGATGTGGGATGTTACGAGCAAAGCTACCCTTTGGATGGAATTGTTGCACTACCATTTTGTCAATTTTTATTGTATCAAGATGATTTTCTAGATTTGATGGGATTGTCCCCAATGCTATTGGAACGACAACTGTTTTTTTGCCATAACCTCTCGACTTCGATTTGTGTAGATCTTTATATTTAGAGATTTTGTGAAATTTTTTCTCCTGAATTCTTAAGTCACTAGGGACAGCCACATCTACTATCCGATCTTGATTTTTTCCACAATTGTTAAATTAGGTGTATTGTGTGTAAGGTGTTCGTCAGTTTGGATACGGAAGTCCTACAGGATCTTGACGTAGTCATTTTCAGTAATCTTCTAAGCTTTGTGGTCCCACCAGTTTTTTGTTGACTGTAGCAATATATTTTTGCCATAGGTGCCAGTAAAACATTGATGCTATTTTATTTTGTCTTTCCAAATAGTCTGCATGTGCGATAGTTTTTTATCCACAGGTCAAGTGATTTACTGTTTCGTCGTCTTCTTTACAAAGACGACATTTCCTATCATGAGATGATTTTTCAATTTTTGTTTTAATTACGTTCGTTCTTAATACCTGTTCCTGTGCATCCATTAACAAACCTTCTGTTTCTTTCTTCAGTGTCCCCTTTTGAAGCCACTGCCAAGTTTGCTCCTCATTGGCTTTTACCATGGTGGTCCTAGAATGTTGTTCGTGGAGGGCTTTATTGTGCCATTGCTGCTTTCGTCTCAAGAAAGTGTCTTTTTTTAAATTATTCCTTAGGTTTCTTGAATTGCAATAAATTTGCTTTGGATACTTTTATCAACATTCTTTCAGAATTTTGGTTGATATGTTCAACTACTCCACTTTTTTCTTCTTCTACTGCCTGCTTGACTTGCATTAGACCTCGGCCACCGATATTTTCAGGCAGGTAAAATCTGTCCACATCACTTCGGGAATGTAGAGCACGATTTATTTTCATAATTTTACGAGTTTTTCAGTCAAAGCCATTGAGTTCTGATTGTGTCCACTCAATAATTCCTGCAGTGTGTCTGATAATGGGAGTTGCCCATTTGGTGATAATGCCACCATTAAGCCTTAATTTCAGAATTTTTCTGACACATTTTAGATATTCGGACTTTATTTTCTCTTTCATCTGTAAATATGTAAAACTGTCCGCCCCAAATACTCCAAGGTATTTGTAGCTTTCATCGCTTGAGAGTCCTTTTACCAAGTTTTTGTTTTCAAGAATGGTTCTCTCGGATTGTACAATTTTTCTTTTTTGTATAGGGTCAGGTGGCAAACTTTTCCAGCCCAAAATTCATCCTGATATCATAGTTGAAAATTCTGACGGTATTAATAAGAGAGTTCAACCCCTTTAGGGAATTTCCGAAAAGTTTTAAGTCATCCATATATATGAGATGGGAAATTTTTCTTTGATTCCTTGACACTATGTATCCCAGTGAGGTTTGGTTTAGAATTGCTGTTAATGGAATTAATGCTATGATAAACAGCAGTGCTGACAGTGAGTCGCTTTGGAAAATTTCACTTCTGATGCTAATTTCTCCCAGGTCTTGTTCACTTACCATGAATTTTGTTTTCCGCAGTACCATTTGTGGTTCTCAAAAGATTCTGATGCCATTTATATATACATATATATATATATTATTATACCAACTACTGTTATATTACAATAAATAATTTTTGGAATTTTATTATTGAAATGTCTTAAACGGTTACTTTTCGGAGACTGTATATAGCGTGTCCCATAAGTTTATGGACAACCATATTTTTGGAATATCAGATGAAGAATACATAGAAACAAATGGAACTATTTTACGTTTACAGCAAATCGAAAGACATATGTGATTCAATATTTAAATATCATTTAACACACACATATTTTGTGGAGAAATGAAATAAAACGCTGTGCCAAAAGTATATGGACATTTTACATTTTGTCCTTTTTAGTTCATATTTTGTACCCATTATTTTAAACAGTTTCACAGATTCGATCAGGCATACTTTCAACGAGTTATTGAAGAAATTCTGGTTTCAAAGAGGACCAACTTCGTTCTATCTGCTGTTTTAACTCCTCCACTGGGCAAAATTGACGACCGTTGGCATATACATCACCATGTGCTAATATCTCCTGAGATTTTCTATGGAGTTGAGGTCAGGGCTGAGAGTTGGTCCTCCAAAACCCTAACATTATATTTCACAAACCATTTATTTGATTTGGAGACGTTGATAAAAGAGTTGTCCTGTTGGAACACCCATTTTTTACCACATAACATTTTTTCGAAAGGTAGTAAATTACTTTGAAGTACTTCTTGATAATCAATCGAGCACCTTGACGGTACTATGTTACCGTGCATTTTTCTGCAACGACACAAAAAGAATTTAAAAAATTTTATAAATAACAGAATAAATGCAGGCTAAAATACCATAGAGGCTATTTTTGAGTCACTCGATGCGATGTTGTATACCATAATTTATATTATTTTCTATGATTCTCATATAATGAAATCGGCGCAACACAGAAGTAGTAAGTAGATAATTTTTAATTATATACGTACAATGAATACAAAAATGAAATTCTTGTGTATGCACAACAATAAAAAAAGAAAGAAAATAAATAGGAACTAAATACTCGTATAAATAAAATAAGGGCAGGTCATTTGAATTTCGTTAAATCGGAGTTCTAGTCCATAGGCCAGGGGTGGCCACGTATGACGTAAATGAGAGCCTCATTCCTTTTTTTCATATAAAGAGCTACAACATAGTTACATAGTATTAAATACACAAATTTAATTAATATGGTTACATATTGTACCAAAGTCTTAAGTGCTGTATAAAATATACATGTAAGAAAATATAATTAAGAGAAAGAAAATACAAAGTAATTATTTCAAAATTTTTATAATAAAAATAAAACATAATAAAAATGTATTAATAAAAAGTATAACATTTTACCAAGACCTTTGGTCAAGCCTTTAAAATTTGGCGTAAAATGTTTAAATTAGACGGCAAGCAGCTTTCTTTAAGCGTGTACAGTTTGATTCAGGCACGAGTATCCAAAATTCAATTACATAAGTAGATTTGTACTACATTTGCAATGTCTGATCCTCTTTCGTCTCGAATGACTCCAATTCCCCAACCGCTTTTTCAACAAGTATTATTTCAGAAATTTGAAATGCATCTTCAATAATATCCTAAATAAATGGGTTCACAAAATATTCAAATGTAGAGTTCAAATTTTTCAAATCTCCAAACCTATGTTTGAAATGCTTGCAGTTCTTCCAGTTTTTCTTTGTATTCGTCTAACTTTTTTTTTATATTAATTATATTTGTTTTTACTCATGGAAAATGCTTAACAATTTTGTTCTTAAGGTCGTAACCAAAAGTCGAAATTTAGCTTCAAAACTATTTGTGACAAATCAGTAACATTTTTCTTCCTTCCATTGTAAAGCCATATTAAAAATTTTCAAATGTTCTGGCATGCCTGCAGAGGCGGATTAAGCCTATTGGGGGGCCCCTGGCCGTAAAAATTTCGAGGCTTTGAGACCCAAGCCCTAAAACAAAACAAAAAAAATTGTGTAAGGAACTGAGGATTTTTTTCGGAAATATTTCAGTAGTAAATTTTTAGTGAGTTCCTTAAACCGGCAATATGTAACTAATAATAAACTCAACGTTTCAAGAAAAATCAGATATTTATTCAAAAAATTTAATAGTAATAAATTACCTTAGTGCTTAAAAAATGTTTTGTATATAAATTTGTGTCTTGATTTTTCTTTTCTTTGACAAAGTCATCAATTACTTTTTGCAATATCTATTTCTTTCAAAATTCTTTGTTCTAGGTATAATATGGCCATGTTGTTCAATCTGTCTTCTCCTATCGTACTCCTTAAATAGTTTTAACGTATTTTAAAACTGACAAAGATCTTTCACCTGTTGCATTTGATATTGGCATTGTTAAAAATATTTTCGAAATAATATCTACATTAGGAAAAGTTCCACTCTCTCTTTATACACTTCGAACTATTATTCAATAGCACTTCTGGCTATTTATTTATCAACACTTCTGGTTATTTATTTATCAGTTTCTTACGTTCTTATTATTTCTCATGTTTTAATAACATATATTAATATTCCTTGAAAATGTTCTTGAAAACTTCCTTTATCATTTATAACTTTTTAATATCACTTGAGATATTATATCGGGCTTCCAAACATATTTTTTTATCATTTTTAATCTATAGAATTTTTGTTTTCGTAACTTTTGCAAAAATAGAATAAATAGTACTTACAATTCGATTGGACTCTTTACGTCCTGGTATATATATCCAAGCGATATATTCTTACTGATAAATACTTCAATAATAATCATTAATAATAATAATTCACCAATAATCCCATTGATTATATACTCCATGATGGAAAAACACTTTCTTTCCATTTTTTATTTATTAGTTTTTATTTATAACTTTTATTTATTCAACAATAAGGATTATTTCCTTAAAATGATGATATTAATAATAGTTCGACGGGAGTTTTAGAAAAATTAATACAGTCGGAGCAGGACATAAACATCCTCTCCTCCTCGAAGATTTATCCAGATGCTCCGATTTTCGCGCGGAAATATTGTTTAAACAACGATCCAATAACGTCCAATTACCTTTCAGCATTCTCGCGCTCATATGTGTGTGTGTGTGTGTACACGCACACACGCACAGGGTAAGTATTGAGGCGCGTGCCTAAAGGTTAAATCAAAGTTGTTCTTCTCAACTTCTTATGAGAAAAATGGCGTTGTTGAGAACAGGGTTTCCGCCATTGCAGTTTTATTTCATTTAATTCTACTGTCGTCTATTTAATTATACATGGCATGGGCGCCCATATGGGGGGCAGGGAGGGGCTCGGGTCCCCCCTTAGCCGTTTAAAAATTTGATTTGCCCGAATCTGCTATGCATTTACTTTCAAAAGTTTTACAAGCACATTTTAAAATAAGGTACTTTTTAGCTCATTACTAATTGTCAAGCAGTATCAATTATTTTTGTAGCATTTTAGTATCTTGTACATTCACTAAAATTTTTGACAGCCTTGAGAAGAAAGTAATAATTTTTCTCAATCCCCCACCCCCAGAAGTACTCATATGGACGCACATAATACACGGTGAAACTAAAGTTATGACTAGAGCCCGGATTACATTCACTAAGAAACCAGCAAAATATGCACTATTGAACTTTAAAATGTCCACTTAAAATGAATGAACATGCACTTAAAATGAATAAATATGTACTTACGTATGAATAAATATGTAAAAAAATTTTAACGCTTGAAAATCTTATATTCCATATTTTAAAACAAATGAATTTATTATTAACCGCCGAGTAGAAAACTTCGATATACATTAAATCATATGTTTTGTACATAGTAAATTCTATGACTGTATAACAAAATGTGTCTCTCGTTGTTCTAAACAGTTAAGCTTTATCTTCTATCATGTAATAGCATTTTTATGGCCCAAAAGGAACCTTTTCAGAGCTACAAGAGGTATTGAACAGCACATACATTTTTGCTGGTTTTTATTACGTATAGTTTATCGATGATAGACCCATGTCTATCGCTGTGGGGAAATGATGTGGAATTTTAGAATAAGTGTTTGTTTTAATTTGACCTTCAATCAATTGCCAGCCAAGCACAGTAAAACTCACCTTTGGTTTTCCTAACAAGGATGGTGGCTATAATTCAGCTACGACAACATTTTGGCTCCCTAGCACAATTACATTTACGAATTCCATTGCCTTTCCACTCAGATAAGAAGTAAGAAGAAAGTTCAACTTTAGTATTGTGGTGAAATTTTTCAGATGAGAGAATAATAAAATTCTGAAAATTGCTAAAACCCTTAAAATATGCATTTATTCTGGAAATTCATGGTTTTTGTGCATTTATATTCAAAAACACTAAAAACAGCTAAAATATGTAATTTCGTATGCACATCTGCAATTGCATATTATGCAGGCTCTAGTTCGGACGGTAGCGTTTACTCATTCTGCACATTTTTGCAGTGGCACAATATTCCCAAGGAAGGGGACCCAGTAGTACAAGGACATTTTAGTAGAAAAAATGGCCAGGAACCATATCAATTACGGTCGTTTGTTTTTTTTTGTTTTTTGTTTTTTGTTTTTTTGTGTTCATTTATCATTATTAAATTACTACTAATTTGACAGTGCAATATACTTAAATGATTAAAAATGGTGGATTTTTTTGTACAATTTTACAATGGCCAGCTTTTGTTTTCCACAAAAGATCACTGTTTTAGTAATAGGTTAAAAACTAACCCTATTGTGCAAAACTTGCTTTTGCTTGCCCTCTGTCCACTACTTGATCTACAGAAGCCATTCTCCCTTTTTGTGACCTTTAAAAACTCATCGGCTTTGTGAACTGAATCCTTATGATAGAGAAAAGTTCTAATGTTATCTGAACTTCTCCAAGGTCTTCTTCCAATTATTAAATTCTTTTGAAACAAGTTGACCTGTGGCTTGTGTTGATCTTAAACAGACTTCATGGGGTGAAAAGAGAACACACAAAATTTGCTATAGGCACTGTCTTTTCTGCCTTTGGGCAAGTTATGTTTACTCAGTTCAGATGGACAGAACCTCCAACTACGGTGAGATTTTCCTTGACTTTATACAGCACTAGTGACGGTCGTGGGAAAATTGCAATTTGCATATGGTTCCCAAAGACTTTTAAACATTGTTATCCTATTTTCATCGGTGAGGTTAGATTTCTTGACATAATTAGAAATATCTGCAGTCAGAATTTCTATTTCAACTGTTTTGGACTACCTTTACCTCCTGGAAAGCATTTGAAGACAGCCCCAAGCCACTGCTGTTGCTTTCCTCAACAGCAGTCTCATCAATGTCACAAGAGTTCAGGGAAATGTTGCTGGGATCGTCATTACTTTCAATTTTACTACTTTCAAAAAAAGAATTTCAGTGTCTGTTGGCGTAATAATTTTTCGCTTTATTAACCCAAGGGGGGCCCGGGACCCCTATGTGGGTGCGCCAGTTCACGTTTGAACTAATATGATTTTTAGTTAACTTTAATTTAATAAAAAACTTTCTGTACTTATATACGTAAAATACGTGAATAATATTAAGTATTGCATCTTTCGCTTTTTGTGTTGTGGTAGTTTTTAACTAGGAATCTCTCAAACTCGGGGTCCCTTGGGGATTGGAGCCCCCTGGCGGCCGCCAGGTCCGCCAGCCGCTTAATCCGCTGCTGCATGCCTGTAAGAAATAGTAAGTCAGAAAGCCAAATTTCACTTTCTAATTTTGGGTATTTTTTCCTTTTTATTTTATAAATGTTATAATAGGGTTTAGGAGTTCCACAAAACGGCTCAAAACATTGTAAGTTAACAGCCGTCTTATAACACACCATAGAGATAAATCACTGGGCGGTAAATCTGTTCGGTCATTCACTCGCAACTCTTCTAGAAAGTTCTTAAATTGACGGTGTGTTCTGGCATTTGTTCTAATTAAATTCACAATCTTCAAAACAATGTTCCATATATTTTCGTATTTAAAGTATGTCCACAGTGAATTATGCAGTGAAGAGATAAGAAATATGGAATTATCTTATCGTTGTTTAAAAGACCAATGAGACCTTTATTTTTTCCTATCATTGCTGGCACTTTGTCAGTCGCAATACTTAAGAGTTTATCACGAGGAAATTAAAACCTGCTCATTACTTCATCAAACGCATATCTGACAACGATACCATGAGTTGTTTCAGTAAGGGCTACTAGGTCTAACATTTCTTTCTTCACATTTACGTCTGTAGATAGACAGCGGACAAAACAAAAGGCCAATTGTGGAACATCCAGAATGTCTGTAGACTCGTTAAGAGCTAAACTACATTCTGTACAATTTTTCAAATCACACATCAAACTATTTTCAACATTTTTACTAATTGCAATACGACTCTCAGTCGTATTGGTTTTTAAGTTTATGTTTTTTGTTTATACGGTGTGACATAGGAATTAGTATATTTTTTTGTGTGCAGTTTTGTATTATATGGATCCAAAATTTTAACCACATCTTCCGAGTTTCTTTTAATAAATGCTTCTTCTCCATATGGACGTTTGGCAATATTCCAAGCTATCAAAAAACCAGCTTCGTTTTCTCTGTCATCTTCGCGACTAGCAAAAGACAAGAGTCCTTGTTGTTTAAGAAGATCAGGTTACAAGGACTTAAGTTTCTCTGTTCCCAATTTTGAATTGATTGAATATTGAGTTGAGTTGAGGAATGTCTTATTTCGTGATGTCCATGTAAATTGCTTACTTTTTAGTTTGCAATTGTAACTTTACAAAGCAGACACAAGGGTTTTCCATTATCGTGTCTTCTTCTCAAGGGCTTAAAGTTATATTTAAAGTTTCGAACTTGGACTCAAATTTCCATAAAGAATTTCGGACTCGGGTGGGCTCAAATTTCAAGTCTTCAGGTTCGGGTGGACTCAAATTGCAAATCTTCAGGTTCGGCAAAAGCGGATATAAGTGAGCGGATGGGTCGATCACACCTCACCCCTTGAGCCGGGGTTATATCATGGAAGGGGAAATGAAAAGTACTAGACACTCGGCTAAAATTAGGAATTGGAAACAAATCCCCCCCCTCCCCCGAAAGATTTATGGATCCGCCCTTGCATCCTGTGTTGTTAAATGGAGGTACGAACATTGGTATGGAAAGCAAAAAATAGTTTAAGATCAGGCATTTTAAAAAACAGCATTGATAAAGTAATCTCTTGTATTCAACGCAAGGTAGCAAGTACGATTCTCAGCATGGGAATCCATTTTTTTCTTTTCTCAAATTTTAATTTTCCGTTTAACCAATTCAGTCTGGTTCTTTGAAACGATGTGACACACATAGTGAAAGGAAAAAAGGTCAAGCGCGAATACAAGGGGAGGTGATGGGGCGATCTCCCCTTTTGAGCCGGGATTATGTCATGGAAAATGAAACATACTGAAAAGTACTGGACACTTGGCTAACAGTAGAAATCAGAAAGAAATCACTCCCCACAAAGATTTCCGAATCCGCCCTTGCGTCCGGTTCTGTGATATAAAGGTATCCCACATATATAGCAAAATTGTAGTATGATTGTGACATGTAGTACCTTCTAATGTAATATACATAAATACACTATATTTAAATGTATCTTAGAATAAAAACTGAAATTATAGTAGTAAAAAGTGAAGAGGAGTAAAAGATTAAACAATACCAAGAATTTTGTTCTTCATCAGGGACCGCACAAAATCCCTGTTATTGGTTTGCTTTTTCTGACTACAATAATTGAGATTTGTGATTAATACTGAATGAACCAATATTGATCAAAAATTAGTTAAAAACAGTATAAACCCAGAATATAATTAGTTTAACAATATTTTAGTAATTTAGAAGGGTCTCTTTATTAATACTGAGAACAATCTCAATTGTTGTAAGCGGCCCTATATATAGAGAGAGAGAGAGAGAGAGAGAGAGAAAGCGTTCAAGGGTAGGCATTTCGAAAAACAGCATCGATAAAAGACTTTTGCTTTCAACACACGGTAGCAATTCCCGATATTGGAATATATATATATATATATATATATAACCTGTGTAGTACCGAAGAGCGTGTCCTGGAAACAGCAACGAACAGAACTAAGAACTTGGGCCGGAAATACATTACAGGGCAGGACTTAATCAAGAAGAATAGAACAATAAGAACTAGAACAACTCCAGCGGAAAATGAGAACCATTCAGAGAAGAGCCGGACAACTACACCCTGCAACGGCAATTGAACGGCAAACACTACCCCGGGAAGAACGAGGACGCGGACAAGCGGACCTCAAAAACTTACATGACAAGCAGATCCAGAGCATGAGGCAATACTTCCAGTTGAAGAGTCCCCGATCGTTACTCATCCAAGCCATAATACAAGCAGATGCAAATTACACGCCACTAAACCTGTGTAGTACCGAGGAGCGTGTCCTCGAAACAGCCAACGAACAGAAACTGAGAACTTGGGCGGGAAAACCATTACACGGCAGGCACTCCAATGACCTGCAACATGACTCACACCGTTACAAAAAAAGCATCAATTCCTTGGCTGCCAAAGGACTCTCCAGCCAGAGACAGAAGTGATTCATGCTAGCCATCCAAGACCAAGTGATCCAACAAGAACAATCAGCGAATTCATCCAGAGAAAAGACATAGAAGCGACAATACAAACACTGTCATGCGGCATCGGAGACATCCAACACCTGATGGCAGGACATAAGATCCTTGCGCAGTCCAGACTACAAACATAGACACAATCAAGTAACGAAAAATAGTCCACCAGAATTGGCACGATTCTGCTTTCTGACAGAAAAATGCCCGTACTACAAATATGAGCCAGAGACCGTGCATGAGAACGAAACACACAAGCTTTACTGGGATAGAGCAATCATAACAGACAAGACAGTCCCACATAACCGTCCTGACATAACCCTCGTCGATAAATCGAATAAGACCACGTACTTAATCGACATAGCAGTACCCAACACCAATAACATACAGACAACCTACACAACGAAAATCACCAAGTACCAAGATCTCAGACATGAAGTACGAGATATATGGGGTATGGAAAAGATCTTCATCATCCCGTTAGTCATCTCAGCAACAGGGATAGTACCAAAAACGCTTGCGACGAATTTGGGAATACTCAACATTGACCCAAACACCTACATTGAAATACAAAAAGCCACAATCCTAAACACGTGTCACATTGTCAGGAAGTTTCTAGACATGGCACATTAAGAAGTGATGTAAAAAGAGGCTTGGGAACATGGCGCTCTGCCCGTCCCAAAGCCTGTTTCCGCCAAGAATGGGCGAGGATATATATTTATTTATTTATTTTAATTTTAATTCCCCACCTAATAAATGATGTTTGGTTCTTTGAAATGATACGAAACACATATAGAAAGGAAAGAATCGTCCAAGAGCAGACATTGTAAGAATCAGCGTCGATAAAACAGTCTTTCTCCTTCAGCACAAAGTTGCAAGTACGGTTACCGATATGGGAATGAATTTTTTTCTCAAATTTTAGTTTTCTGTCTAATAAACGCAATCTAGTTTTTTGAGATAAAACGAAACACACATGGAATGGGAAAAAAAGTTTAGGAACAGGCATTTTAAGAGACAGCGTCTATAAATACATCTTTTGCTTTCAGAACAGAGTAGTAAGTACGATTTATATTGGAAGGCATTTTTTTTTTTTTTCCAGATTTTAATTTTCAGCATAATAAATGTAGTCTGGTTCCGTGAAATGAAGCGACCACACACACACACACACACATAAAAGGGAAAGCACGCCCAAGATCATTCATTTTAAGTAACCGCCTCAATGAAAAAGGCTTGTTCTTACATCCCACGGTGGCAAGTACAATTCCCTACCGTTGCAAGACAGTTTTTGTTTTTCAAATTTTAATTTTCTACCTAACAGATGCGGTTTGGTTCTTTGAAATTATGCGAAACACACATAGAGGGAGAAACAATGTTCAAAAGCAGGCATTATGAGCAGGGACGTAGCTAAAGGGTGGCGACGACGATCCACGCCAGGGAGGCAAGTGAAGAGAGGCGTAAAATCTGCTAAATAACTCATGAGTGGAAAATATATCCATGACTAGGGCGCAATTTGGATTGTTCTGCCAGGGGCGCATAATCATCTAGTACGTTCCTGATTGTGAGAAACATCGTCGATAAAACGATCCTTTGCATTCAGCACAAGGTAGTAGGTACGACCACCGACATAAAAAAGCATTTTTTTTTTCAAATTTAATTTTCCGCCAAATAAATGCAGTCCGGTCAAGGGTGAGCGAGTAATGGGGT
>QLNU02014647.1:24929-45945 GCA_006491805.2 Dysdera silvatica | reverse complement strand
CCCCGTAAGCAAAAATTAACATTAGCTAACATAGGAAAATAAGCACAACGGCAAGACCCCTACCCTCAATGTGCTTACGTAATACTTGAACTCCCCCTTACCTAATAGAGCTAATCAAGCAAAACAGGCTTCACTCTGAAAGCATGCTTCGAATGGGTTGCGCCCTCACCAAAGTTTCTCAACTACGTGTTTTCACCTATTGTAGCGTATAAAATATAACGTATTATAGCATATTCAGTTAATTAAACAACCTTAATTTTTAAGTTAATTTAAGCAATCAAACCCGAACAGAGAATTGAAGGTTTATTGTTACTATATATCTGACTCCGTATTAATTAAGATTTGCAATGAGTAACGAGAATAATGATTAGCACTCTTTTTAATATCACGACCTGTTAAATCTATTGGAAAAATATTATATATTGTGTTGCAATCAAGGCCGACATTATGGGGGGACAGGGGAGAATCTCCCCCCTCAATCGGAAAAATCAATCTCCAAGTTGGGAAAATCCTGTTAAACTCGAAAAAAAATGGGATGAATAATTAATTCATTTTGTAGTTGGAAATTCATGCAATTTCAATTGCCAACTTGGCGAAAATTTAGATTTTCTAGGGGAGTTGAAAATTTAATTTTTTTTACTCTTCACCTTTATACAATTTGAAAACTTTTTGACGTTGGCAAAATCGGAGTTACTTGGAGAAAGAAACCAACATTTTTGCTTTTGTTGGTTGGAAAAATTTGCGATTATAACTGCACATTTTGTTAACAGTTATTTCCACTTCTGTGGTCCCGGGGCCGGCTTTATGGGTTGGACGGGGAGTCTCCCCCAATCAGAAAATTCAAGTTCCAAGTTAAGAAATTCCGGTTAAACTCGAAAAAAAAAGGGGGGAATGAATAATTAAGTCTTCGGGTAGTTGGAAATTCATGCAATTTCAATTACCAACTTGGCAAAAATGTAGATTTCTCGGGGGGGAAAGGTGGAATAAGTTTTTTGTTTAACTCTTTACTTTTAGACAATCGGAAATTTTTTTGACGTTGACAAAATTGAGAGTTACTTGGCTAAAAAGACAGACTTTTTTTGCTTTCGTTGGTCGGAAAAATTTGCGATTATACCTGTCCATTTTGTTAACAGTTATTTCCGTTTTCACCTCTGAAGTATATTGACCAGCCTAGGGTCGGCCTTATGGGGTGGACAGGGAGTCTCCCCCAATCGGAAAAATCAAGTTCCAAGTTGGGAAATTCCGGTTAAACTCGAAAAAAAAAGGGATGAATAATTAATCCTTTGGGGAGTTGGAAATTCAGGCAATTTCAATCACCAACTTGGCAAAAATTTGAATTTTCTCGGTGCAGAAATTAATTTTTTGTACTCTTCACATTTAGACAATTGGACAATTTTTTGACATTGGCAAATCGAGAGTTATTTGAAGAAAAAGACCGACTTTTTTGCTTTTGTTTATCAGAAAAATTTGCATCATAACTGCCTATTATTATCCAGCGGATAGGGCACCTGAACCACAAATTTGGGGATTTCGCCCCTCCCCCTTCTCATTTAACCCGTATTTTAAGTGCCATAAAGAATAAAACCAGGATATTTTCCCTGGTGTTCCTTATATTGAATCCAATTTGCAACTGACCACGGTGTTGAGCTCTCAAACTTGCTGTGAAGCTAGAGGGTCCATCTATAGCTATATCTGTACAGCAGGCACGAAGAAGTTTCAAATAGTTCCTCTCGCGTCGTAAAACGCTAAATACTTTCAATGTCTGTTACCATGGATGTTTTGTTTATTTAACAGTAAATGCTATCTTTAAATATATGTACAGTAAAACCACTCTAAGGCGACCACCGTAAGTTCTGCGAAAAAACAGTCGCTCAACGAGGTGGTCTCTGAATGGAGGTAAATTTAGCATTGGGTCTATGGGGGAGGGAGGAAATCCGTTTCCAGAAACACGGGTTGTTAAGGGAGGTGGCCGCTAAATAGAGGTGGTGGTTAAGGCAGGTTTACTATATATATAATATTTTCTTTCAACGCTTTTGGGCAGTTGGAAAACTTCGTGCTTCTTCCCCCAATGGAGGTATTCTCGGGCCGTCCCCGATAAATACTAATAAGCGGAGGTCGAATGATTTTATATTAAAATCACGAGCTCTGTTGATGTTACCACAAAGATTCCCCACCAGGCCGAAGGACGATTTCAGATTGTGTCGGTATAGCAAAATGTGAATCGCTATACAGAACGAGTACTGCAACATGGACAAAATACTGCAACGTGATCAGGGTACTGCAACGTGAGCAAACTACTGCAACATGAGCAAAGTACTGCAACATGATCAAGTTATTGCAATCTATGTACGCTTTCTCCAGAAACGCGTTAACACAAACTGTTCTTACAAAGGAACCGCCCCACGTGAAAATCAAATCCAGGGTAATGACTGAACGCGACAGAAGGCTCTATTGATATATAACAAATATCAGTTGTAATTTTTTAGATATTCACAAAACGGAATTTTTTAGATATTCACAAAACGGAATTTTTTACAGCTGTTTGAAAATTTGTAAATTATGGATTTTGCCCCTGCATTGCAGCTTCCGGAGAATGTAACACAAAAGCCTTATATAAGCAGAGGTGGAAATGCAGGTATTCATTTTTGGCGTAGTTCGCGGTTGAGCAAAGATTGTGCTCGTTAACAAAAATACTTTAATTTCGTATCTTTTCACTGCTATGTGATATTTTTTGCCATCATATAGTACAGGGGTTAGATATGAAAAATATAGTAAATATCATTCATAGAACACTGAATTTAGTCATTGCAAAATATAAAAATGAACCATCCGTTATTTCATAGGAGGAAATACGCGAAAGTGAATGGCTGTTTGTCAGAGTCGAAGAATTACTTCTGAACGAAAATGTCGAGGAACAAGTTTCTTTGGACATAGACGATGGCCAATTTTTTGCTGATGCCCACATTAGTGACGAACTGACTTTGCACCAACAGTCAACGAGTACGAATATTAGTTTATCAAAAATTAAGACCGTTGTTAATTTTTATGATCGGTGCGTAAAAAACAAATTCAAAGGAACGCAAAGGAAATTTAAATGTGTTATCAACTGCAGTCAAATTTCGCCTTTTAAAAAGTACATATCACAAAGTGGAACCAAAAGACAAAAAATGAACGAAATTAAAATGTATATATTAAAAAAATTCAAAAACGGGAGAGCACAAAACTTGCCAGTTCACGATATAGATTTCAAAAGATAGGGGCACAGTAAAGCAAGGGAATTAGGTATGTTGTCATTAAAATTATCAGCCCATTTTGTCAGGGGATTAAAAAACTATAGTAATATCGTTTCACGAAAACTTAAACAATATGCTACAACGTATTGTGAACATAATGTAGAACATATTGAAAATAATGCGGTTGCATTTATTTTACAGGCACGGGATGTTTTTTCAAATTGTGATCCCACTCAAATTTTAAACGCCGATCAAAGCGATTTTTCTTATTTCATTGCAAACGAGAGGACGTTATCTCACAAAGTCGGAAAAGTTATTGCAGTTTTAGTGGAATCAAAGTTTACCTTAAAGCACTCCTATACTATCATGCCGATTTTATCCATGTCTGGGGAAATTAAAGGGAAGTTTTTCTTATATTTACGCAAACGATCTGGGAAGTTTGGACCTAGTGTTAAAGACAACATGTCTCAGACTTCCGATGTGCACGTCACAGGTTTCAAGAGTGGAAAAATGGTGAAATAGAGATGAAGGAATGGGTGACAAAATGTCTAAATCCAATATTACAACCTCCGTCCTGTGTCATGCTAGATTCATGGACAGGGGCAGTGGACCCACAAACCTATGGCAATATGCCAAATAATTGCACCAGATTGCAAATTTCTCCTGGTACAACCGCTATGATTCAACCTTTGGACGTCTATTTTTTTCGCCAATATAAGTTATTTATTAAAAAAAAGTAGACTACATTGCTACAGACGAACTACACGTAAATACAGCGTCTAGAAACGAAATAATAAAATTGCACTCTTTAGTTTTTAATCAACTAAACTCTCCAAAATATAAGCCAATGCTACGCTATCTGTGGATAAAATGTAATTTCGTTAACGCACATGAAAACTTAACTTTTGGAAATGTTACAGAAGTTTCATTCACTTTTACACAGGACACATGTTCTGCTACGGGCAATCAGAGTATGGTATTTGTAACATGTACACACTGCGATGAAGTTTTATGCTTTACACATTTTATATCAATTATCACTTTCAAAATTAATTGTTATAAATATGAAGCACTTTCACTTCGCATTAATTATACATTTCGTTATTTTTTAAATACTTTACATTAGTTAAACACAGTTTCAGCGAAACTAACTCCGTAAGTTACGGTTTCCGCAAAATTGTGTATATTGTTCATTTCACATATTTCTTTCATCGCTTTTGCATCATATCCCACCCTCATAAACGCATTTACTATTTCCTTTTAATGTAAGTAACTCTCATATTATTCGTACTGTACATATATATATCATTTCTTTACACTAGTTGTCATGCTACTGTTTTTAAATATTAATTTTTCATGTACGTTGCCAATTAGTTCACGTACATTCTACTTTTATTTTTGGCATTTCCCTGATATACGAAAGCTGCAATGCAGGGACAAAATTCCATAATTTACAAATTTTCAAACAGTTGTAAAAAATTCCGTTTTGTGAATGTAACAACAGGTATTTGTTATGCATCGACAGATCTTCTGTTGCGCTCAGTAACTACTGGGTTTGACTTTCATGTGGGATGGTTCCCTTATTAGTATAATACTGTACGTTCGAGTTGAAGTTTTAGGCTAAAGCACATGTCCAAGCGATGATACTAGCATCGACAAAATTCTCGCCAATTCATACTTGATTTTCGAAATCTCTTTTCTATTTCTTGTTAAATACTGACTTTTGAATGTAATCAAAAGTTGACAATCAGGTCCAGATAGTAGTTTTGTGACTGTCTTGCAGTCATGATATCACTCACATTTACGACAAATCTTTTGGTTCATTAAACTTCGTATTCTAAGACTGAGGTCATTATATTGTCGTTTTCCATACCACCTCAACTCCGTTAAAAGTCAATAATAAGCATAAAATCTGTTTTAAAAATTTCACTTCAAAATCCCGTCCTCCAGTTAATTTTTTGTCCATTTAATCGATTTTTTTCTTCCAATAATGTAATAAAACTTACCCGAGATTTTTACAATGGAAAGTAAAAATACATTAAAAATTTTAAAATTCAGAATTTGTTTTCGAAATGAAATTCCTAGCTAAATATATGCCCCTAAAATAAAAATTACTTAATTAACGAAATCTCTAATTTTCCAAAGTTATTATGAAATTATAAAAAATTATAAATAGGAATCGATTACCCTATCTCATTCCTATCTCAAAAATTAGTGAACTAAATAAGGCAGATTTTATTGAATTAATATGAGTTTTAGAATTCATAAGTACTTCAACTTCAATTTCAGCCAATTCACATAATTGCCATTTACCTAACCACCAAAAAACTCTCATTCAAGGAGAAAGGGGTAAAAATATATTAAACTCATTTCGCCCTACAGCGAAAAAATGTTTCAAGATCAACTTCGCAATGGTAGAAATCTTCATAGAAGAAAATTTTTTCTTCTAGTTTAAGATCTTGAGATCGAAGTAGGACAAGTTGGAATGAATGCTCTTGTCAGCGCTTAGAGCTCCTGGAGATCTGATAGATTATCCTAATTGTTTCTGCGGCTCCTTCCACTTCCTCTCCGCGTCTTGCTCTGAAGAAGATTTGGAGATCTTAATGGGCCACGATCATTATCGACTAATTAGCGGTTTCTGATTAGAAGCAGACCGTTCTGGTGCTATACTTTTCGTACCTCTTTCTCTTAACAAGATACAGACCCGTTTCATTACTCATAAGGACTATGGAGGGTAGGGAGATGCCCCTGAGTAAGAGAAGAGGCTCATGGAGTTTTAATAAAGAAGAGTATATTGATAATTAAGGATATCTTGAGTCCTGATCTTAAAAAACCGCGTCATTAGGGCTCCAAAAGGAAATGCCATTTTTACGCCCACATAGAAAGTACAGCATTTGTTAATTACTTATCTCGAGTATAGTTTCTGAAGCAGTGATGTTTGCATAACAAAGTGAACATTCGTTCCTTAATTCGAGCTATATTTTGAGTAAATTAACTTGGAAAATTGCAATCATAAGTAGGAGACTTAACAATGGTTAAATGAAATTATTGATTCGAAGTTTCTTTTCATACGAATATTACCCAGTAATCCGAATGCAAATTATACAAATAGCAACTTAATATTATGTAAGTTCTGAAACCAAAA
Organism: Dysdera silvatica; assembly: GCA_006491805.2. Taxonomy (NCBI): domain Eukaryota; kingdom Metazoa; phylum Arthropoda; class Arachnida; order Araneae; family Dysderidae; genus Dysdera; species Dysdera silvatica. Next base: position 39,567 of record QLNU02014647.1, on the reverse strand, counting down.
TATTTTCTACATAAATAACCCAAAATGTCTTCAAATTTTAACAATTCTGTGAAGCTATTTACAGATCAAATCCCCATTACTTCATCCTTAAAATCCGAGGAGTTTCCAGGCGAAAGTATGCCCAATGTTAGTTCAAAACATTTTAACATTCTTATGGCTTTTTCGGTACCCCCGTTTCAAAGGAAGTTTAAGTTCTTAAATATGTTAATTACGATCTATGTAACATCTCACATTTCCTCTTTCTCGGTGTGCTCTAGAACTGGAGCAGAATTCTAAGAAAACTGCAAAGCTTTTAAGGTAATGATTTGGAAATTTCTCGCTTAAGATGTTTTAACAATTCCAACGACTCTTGTTTGAAATTTCAGTGGGTTTATGATTTAAACAAATTCGCCTTATTTCCGAGCAGAGAGTTACACTCTTGAAATTATTTTTAAATTACGCATTAAATAATTGCTTTTAACCATTATAAGTTTTCATCAGTTAACACTATATCTAAATGTAATGTTTCTTTAGTGCACTGTGGGCCTTTAGCTTTAATTTTATAAACTGAGTTGATAGTTTTAAGATAATCCGAAATTAAACGAAAGTCGTTAGGGACAGAGAGAGAGAGAAACATTATTAAAACGCTAAATCTGATTCAAGATCCATTAATGTATATTAAATTTAGGTTTTAAAGTAAATGAAACTTTTTCGCCAGTACTTTGATTTAAAAATATTGTTCGTGATCCCTCTATTTTGTTTAAAATTATTTAATACCTTTCATGTTAAATTTAAGTATTCATTAAACCTTACAGGAAAATATTTGTGACCTTTCTAACCCCTATAAGTTTTCATAAAGTTTTTCGAATGCAGCTATGCAACTAAAAGTCGTTACTATACACTCTATAACAAACAAATCGACGCATCAAGGAGGAGTTGTCCGATTGCGATAAAAATTGGTGGACGTAAAGAATATTCATAAAAAAAACGGTTAAAATTTCAGAATAATTGAATGATTTATTGCAGAGTTTGACCGTTACAAAGGGAGGAAGTCAATAAGGCGTTGGTCCACCTCTGGCCTGGATGCAAGCTGTCACCCGGCGTGGCATAGACTGATAAAGATCCCGGATGGTGTCCTGCGGAATTTCTTGCCAAATTGTCTTCGACTGTCTGGCTAAATCGTCAACATTCCTGGATGGTTGCAATCGCCTTCCCATGGTGTCCCAAATGTGCTCTATAGGAGAGAGATCAGGAGATCTAGCTTGCCAAGGAAGTGTTGGGCAAGCTTGAAGACAATTCATAGCAACACGTGCCGTGTGCGGCCGGGCATTGTCTTGTTGAAACGTAAGTCCAGGGTGTCGCAAAAGGAACGGTAACACAACCGGTCGTAGAATGTCGTCTACGTACCGCTGTGCTGTAAGTGTGCCAGAAATGACCACCAAAGGGGTCCGGCTATCAAAGGAGATGGCACCCCAGACCAGAACGTCCTGTTATGGGCATGTGTGGCGTGCGATAGTAAGGGCAGGATCCCCACGCTGCCCTGGACGTCTCCAGACACGTCTACGGTTGTCATCAGGACACAGTTGGAAACGGGACTCGTCACTAAAGACTATACGTCCCCAGTCAGCGCAGTTCCAAGTTGATCAAGCCCGGCACCACTGTAATCGGACTTGACGGTGTAAAGGCGTGAGAGGTAAGCGGCGTAACGGTCGGCGCGAGCGTAAATTCCGCTCTCTCAGTCATCTGCAGAGGGTCATGTTGGACACATGTGTGCGGGCCACACGTTGGATAGTTGATAACGACGAATCCGGTGCTGTGACAGCTGCTCTAACAATCGCTCTGTCTTCCCGTTCTGTTGTGGCCCTAGGTCGACCACTGCCATCCCGACGCTCACATTTGTCGTTGTTGACCCACTCTTGCCAGCACCGTCCAATCGCCGCATCGCTTCGACCCACATGTCCAGCGATTCTTCGATTCGTCCAACCAGCCTCTTTCAATCCGATAGCACAACCTCTTTCAAACTCTGACATATGCTCGTAATGAGCACGAATCTTTCGGCGAGGCATTGTTACAGTCGACGTAAGATATCCGCAGTCAAAATGCAACAGAAATTTTGACCACATATTGAGAATCGCTCCTTATATACACCTGCTGAATGCGCAGTTCCGATGCGCTGGAGTTCCCGCTATTCATTCATTGGACACCAAATTTTAATCATTTGCATGTTCGGTCAAAATATCTTTACATACGAAATTTCATTACAGTCGGACAACTCCTTCTTGGTGCATCGATTTTTTTGTTATAGAGTGTATAACCTATTTATAGGTATGCTTTTATGTAAATCTCTGAAGTTGTTAGAGTGAGAATATTCATAAATTATGCATCGAAAGCATGTTTTAATAGTCAGTGTTAATTTTGAATATCAAAGTATAACCCTTTGTTTAATGGAAATATGTCTGACCGGTAAACTGTTAAAAACTTTATCGGTCCTCAAGAGTGGGCGAAAAAACGTGTAACATCAAAACCTAATAACTTAAAGTGAAATCAAAAATAAATTAAATTTACCAGTTTTAAATATTTTTAGATAATCTTGATTCAACCTCCCTAACAAGTTTTTAAAAATGTCAAAAACCTATTGTTGGACTATGAAAAAGGTGCTAATGGTTAAGAAATGCGCATAAAAAAGAGAAATTTTCATTTTACACTACGTCCAATTTTAGTTGAGAAATAAAAAATCCAGGTATAACGTAAGTTGGTGATTAATAATAATGAATGATCAGTCGACATCTACCAACGACTGAGATCACTTCGGAAGAAGGTTCGCAAAAGACGAACTGAAACGTCAAGTTTTTGAGTAATTAAACTTGGTTTATATTTTTACATAGTCGTCACTCGAAAATCTGTTTTTTATAATAATGAATGAATCAAAATGAATAATTATACGTTATTATAAACCAGATGAAACATAAAAAATAAACGAACGTTTCGCAATTCTTTGATGACTATTATGCCAAGAATGGGACATTGTATTTAAGTGATACGTTGTAATTTATTTATAAACAAATATATTTAAGATATTATTAGTAATTATAAACAGAAAAGGAGGATGTAAACATATTCAATGAAGCTTGGGAATAATGTTAACAAGTGGGAGAAAATAGAAGAAAAGAAAATGAAAGGAATTAGAAGAAAGAAAATGTAAAGAAATTGGAGAAATAGAAGAAAAGTAATAAGCATGTTAGTTGCTTTTCTAAACCCCATCTTTCTACATAGATGCATGCCCTTAAATTGCTTAAAAAATTCAAGGTGGTTAGTATTGTTTTGATTTTGTGAATTTTGAAATGATTTGAGGTCGATCAGATTACTTGCTATAGAGGAAAAAGGGATTTTTTTATGAAATCACATATTAAGCACACACGCACATATATTCATACAGGCAGGCAAAGAAATGCCGATTACGATTATTCTCAAATAAAACAATGGTAGTGTGATATAAGAACTTATATATATATGTAATTATTATTCGCTTATTATTTATCATTTAAGTTCTTTATCAGAAAACAACATTGTTTAAAAATGAAGTTTGTGGTTCCTAATAGCTATTTTCTTTTAATTCCTGCATTCAATTCTAATACACATGTAAGATATATTACTTATAGTTCTTCATACATTTATATTTATCATTATTTCTTGAAGAAATGCCTTTATAGCAGGGACTGTATTGCCTTTTAGAAATATAGCACACATTTACGCAGAAAGACTAAAAAGTGAAACTAATTTATTAAATTCTTTAAACACATTTCTCAACATACAGAGGTAAAAATTAAAAACACTTAAATCACAAGAACCTAATGAATCTTTGATTAAAGCACATTACTTCCCAAATATAAAAAGAAAGGGTTCCCGAAAACAATGAGATATTTACTTATATGATAAATAGCTAAATTTTCTGTAAATATTTGCATAATTTAAAATTTTTATTTATTATTGGTAATTTTATATCACACACATGTAAATTACAGTCCACTTATGTATGTAAAATACTCTTAACGCTTTTTGTTCCTCTTTCTGTAATTTTTTTCAAATTTTCGCGTTATTCAAGACAGAGGAATAAACGACTTAGTGCCGTCCGATTCCTCTTTGATTGATGATACCACAATTAAGATAATTATTATGGTAATTTAGATTCTCTCCGAAAAGTTCTCACATTATGTATGCCTTTTACTCACTTAGGCTTCTAAATTTATGCCTTGGAGGGGGAATTGAACGAAAAGCGAAAATTAACGTAAATCGATAGAATATCGATAAAAAGTCGATACTTAAAAATTTGTGAGATAGTTTCTCACCGATATATATATATATAAATCATGGACCATTTCCAATCGTTCAATATCCTCTCCTAAAGAGCGTTAATTTATGCATATATCATCATCATTATTACCATCATGATATATATATATGAATTGTGACTTTTTATTCAAGGAGGAAGGGGATGATGATGAACATTGGAGATGACTCGCTTTTGCGATCACGCTACGCCATCCTATGTGTGTGTGTATATATATATACATATACAGGGTGTCTGTTAATGGCAGGAAGGAAAATTTATAGCAAGATTCCTTGCAAAATTCTAATCGAAAAAATGATAATGCAAAAATGCAGAGAAATCCATGTTTATGGAATTATTAGCGTTTGAAGATTATCCAATCTCGTGCCGTTTTCATTTGTTAACGCTTAGTCTTGTCGAAATGAATTAAAGAAGTCTTGTTTTTGAAAAGGCATGGAATAAATGCTTTTAATCAATCAGAAGTTTATTTACATATATGAATGAATGAGATAGATCCAAAACGTAAGCAAATGAAGTAATAAATTATAATTTTTCATCATATATGTGGGTCCCAAGTAAATGCTGGAGCATAACCCCCACTAGGGACCCTATGCTACAAGTAATAAATAATTGAAGCAAAAAGCAAGTGCAATAAAATGAAATAACGCCGGAGTGATATATTACAGGGCTGTGGAGGTAAATCCGGAAATTGTTTATAAACCGCCCTCTAGTAGCCGTTGTGTGTAAACCTTCAGTTAGCTGAACCCACCTTTAGGTTATACCATCAGGAATCACCGTGGTGTAAACACGTTTCAATCTTCTTAAATATGAGCCGGAAATAGGACAGAAGAGCAGCGATATTGGAGTCTCTTCCCGCTGAAAAATCACCAAAGGAGATAATTAAGTGGTTTGAGTACAAAAGAAAACCAGATATATGAAATTAGTAAAAACTTTCAGGAGGCCGACAATCCGGATGAAGTTTCCTCTAAGTGGGCAAGCCACAGCAAACGATCAGATTGGAAAAGAGCAGCAGATTTTGTTGACAAACTGAAAGAGAAGATGAACAGAGATCCTGGGTGCAGCATGGACAAGTTGGCGAAAGGAAGAGGCACAGAGTGGTCAACAATCAGTTTGTCGGTGCACGAGGACCTTGGCTACAAATCCTTTGTTCTCCTGAACCGGCAATTGTTGACAGACAGAAACAAAGCTAATCGAAAACTAAAGTGTCAAGCATTGTTTAATGACATCAAGAACAACATCGCTGCTGGCTATCTGAGGTTCTTTTCGGATGAAAAAAAATTCTTCAGAACAGAAAAGTGAATCGGAAAAATGACAGGTGGATATGTCAAGGTGCTTCAGAAGTCCCCACCATCATGCACACAAACTTTCCCACCTCAGTCATGGTTTTTGGAGTCATAAGCAGCGAAGGGGGATGTTATGTCACCCAATTTCTTTGATGAGAGCCTATGAATCAGCGCCGATGTTTACATTCACGTCTTGGAGACGGTAGTGTAGTCCTGGATGAACGAATCGGCCGCTGGGAGAGATTAAGTCTTCCAGAAGGACTCGGCGCCTGCCCATAAGTCGAGGAAAACCCAGGCGTGACTTCACAGCAGTGTGTCCTAACACTGGTCATCCGATTTGTGACCACCATCTAGCCCAGACTGCAATCCCCTTGATTATTACGCGTGGAGCATAACTGAAGATAAGGTAACCGCAAAATCCTACAATACCAAGGACGCCCTGAAGGCCGCCATTACTGAGGTGATGAACGACATGGACAAGAATGAGGTAAAACGTGCATGCACTCGGTTCCGGTCCAGGCTTGAGCAAGTCGTAGAAGCTGATGGCGGTTATATCGAGTAATTTTAATGTCCAACATATTTACTACAATCGTGCAAAGTTATGTATAAAACAAATAAATTTGTCTTGTGTTATAAGGGTTTTAGTTCTTGAACTCAGTTTTCCGGATTTACCTCGAAGGCTCTGTAGAACATTTTCAACTTAAAACAATAGCAGCATTAATCACACTCCCCACCATTCCCTCTACCAATTGCTTTTTAATTGTATTGTTAAATTACCTAAAATTTCTTATTTTCTTTGTTATATCATCCAATGTATTCCATAGTCTATTAGGATACCTGTATTCTAAATTATTTCTACTTTTCCCTGTTCTTACCTTCAGTAACATCGCACCCATTCTTAGTGCCATTTCTTCATTTATACGTTGTCTACACTATATACCCAAAAGTCAGCGGACACTTTCAATTTTAGACGTTTTTTCGAATTTCTCGAGAAATACCAAACGAATTATTCTTCGATTTCTCTTTTGTAAAGAACGTGCTTGGACTCACACTTTCCAGTAAAGATTCAGTCAAGAATGCATTTAGGGGACCAACAAAAAATCGAAGGAAAAAAACATATTTGTAATCACCCTATATCACAAAAAAGTGGAAATAACTCTTAACTTCCAAAAAAAGATTTTGCTTTCTATGTGTAATACTTCTGTGCATTTTCTTAAAAATATCATATATATCCACGAAGATATGAACGATTCTTTGACAATTTCCATTTTTTTTCCGCATGTTTTTTGCTTATGGCATGCAGAGATTTCAAACAAATTTCACGAAACTTGCATAAAACTTGGCAACCTAAACAGAAAATTTAAACTTGAAATATGAATAGATTAAATATTCTAAGAAATGTAAGTATTTATATGTAATAATTTTTAAATGCGCATGCTCAAAAAATGTTATTTCTTTCATAATTCGGTAGCCAATTATATAGTGCCACTTATATAAAAAAATTTAGTTGAATATCGTCAAAATTTATTAACAATCCGAGCAGATTCTCTTACCAACCGAGCTACAGTTGGTAAGAGCACCTGCCGGGATTGTAGAAGGTCGTGGGGTGGTGCCCCATCAGTCGCAAAAAACATTTCTTTTCTTTAATAACGTTTCACTATCTATTTTCACTTAATGCCTAAATAATTTATATCTAGAAATATGTTTTGTGTTAGCCAATATCTAAGTACTGTACCGTTGGGCAATTAGGGTGACCGGAACTAGTCAAGCGGAAACTTTATTTTTCGGCTTTTTTTCGGTTATATTTCAGGCCAGGACAATTGATATTTATATAAGAACATTGTTGTTATTTTGTATCATCATCATCATATTCAACCATTATCTATCCACTGCTGGATGAAGGTCTCTCCAAATGCTTTCCACACAAGTCTATCCTGGGCCATTCGTTTCCACGTCACCCCAACCTGTTTTCTTATTTCATCCACCCATCTAGTTTGAGGACGTTTTCTAGGTCTTCGGTGGTCTCTTGGAATCCAGTTCAGAATTTCTGTTGTCCATCGTTGATCAGTTCTTCTTGCAATATGCCCAGCCCATCGCCATTTCAGCCCTTTTACTTTAACAATGATGTCCTCTACTCTAGTTTGCTCTCTCACCCAAGTGTTTCTTTTTCGATCTCTCCTAGTTATTCCAAGCATGCACCTCTCCATGCTCCTTTGCGTTGTCTGTAACTTTCGTATTGCTCCAACTGTTAGACTCCATGTCTCTGATCCATAAGAGAGGACTGGCAATACACACTGGTTGAAGACCTTTCTTTTTAGACACAAAGGCAATTTCCCCTTCAGGATAAAACTGTTTCTTCCAAATGCACTCCAGCCAAGTTTAATACGTCTGTTGAGTTCTTTCATAATGTTGCCATCCATTGAAATCAGCTGGCCAAGGTAAATATATGAATCAGCAATTTCTAGCTCAATGTTGTCAACTTGTATTTTTGTTTCCTCTACAAAATTATTGAACATGATCTTAGTAATTTCGTAGAGGAAAGTTTTGTATATAGCCATTTATTTACTGTAGTCATCATTGACTTGTTTTGTGAAATAAATTACATATATATACTTATTTGCTGTAGTCATCATTGCCTTGTTCTGTGAAATAAATTATATACATATATAGAAGACCACGCCAGCGCATGTCATGGACAATAGATATGAACACCTACATCATGCGCACCTACTATACTATTACAAAGCTGGAAACAGACATGACAAATTACAGACCCACACTTCACGCCAAATTCGCACAACAGTACCCACACCTGGACATCAGTATAGAAGGAATAACAGTTCAGCGTAAGAATATGGTAAATAGAAACCTCTTAGCTGAGCCCCTACTATAAAAGTTAACAGATGACGTTTCCAATAATCTAGCAAACACTCCAACCAGTGAGGTCAACGCAGAAGCACCAACTAGCGTAAGAGAACTGCCCCACCCGAGCATGTAGTATGAAGAGAGGAGGGACGTGGAGAAAATAAAGAAGATTTCCAATGTTCTCTGGCGAAATATGAAGGCTCAGATGCAGCAGGAAGACCAAGAATACCACGCCAACCGGAATATTGGAAACTCTGCGCAGCAACCAAGATCCTCAATGAACATACTCTACCACTACACCTACAGAAACACAACTTCCTACGGGAAATACATACTGCCATATACTGTGCAACTGTAGCGGCATCACGCGCCAATGGGTACGAAGTAAGGAACGAAGGCCGAAGTAACAGAGGAAACAAAGCCCAACCACCATGGCAAGTGAGACTGGAGAAAAGAATAGAAGAGCTCCGCAGCAGCATAGGGCGAATAACCCAGTACATGCAGGGAAATAGGGGTAAGAAATTAGTGAGGAAAGTGAAGATGGCCCTTAAGAGAAATAGGATTCATACAAGACACGAAGAGCCCAATAAACACATCAGCGAATATCTGGATACCCTCAAACAAAAACTGGGTGTATACGCCAGAAGACTCCGAAGATACAAAGACTATACCAACAGAAAACAACAGAACATGCAATTCCAAGCAAACCAGAAGGCCTTCTACAGGAAGCTTCGAGAGACATCAGCGAGCCAAGACAAGTACGAAGCCCCAAAGCCAGCAGTAATAGAGACCTTCTGGAAGACACTATGGTCCAATGAAGTACAGCACAAAAGCGCCCCCTGGATTCAGCAAGAAATGGAGGCTACGAGAGGAATAGAGGAGATGGAGTATACGGGCATCACGATAGAGGAACTCCAGCAGGTAATCCAACGTACGCACAACTGGAAAGCCCCGGGTATTGACGGCATACACAACTTCTGGTACAAGAAATTTACCAGCGCCCATGGCCCATTAGCCAAGGAACTTACGGCGATAATTGAAGACCCCAGCAAAATGCCTGAATTCCTCTGCAAGGGAATAACTTACCTCCTACCGAAGGACCAGGATACCAGTAACCCAGCGAAATACCGACCCATTACGTGCCTTAACACCCTGTACAAGATACTCACGGGGTGCATCTCTGAAAAAATAAGCCGGCACAGCGAAAGCAACAACTTAATGGCGGAAGAACAAAAGGGATGCCAGAAAGGGACTCTGGGATGTAAAGAGCAGCTTACCATCGACTCAGTTATCCTGGAACAAGCAAGAAAACAAAAGCGAAAACTCAACACCGCATACATAGACTACAAGAAGGCTTTCGACTCTGTTCCGCACTCGTGGCTCCTTGAAATACTCAGCATATACAAAGTGCATCCCTCAATCATCCGATTCCTACAGAGCAGCATGAAACAATGGAGAACACGGGTGAAATCATTTGAGCAGGGAAATCCATTCTTTTGTCATACATGCACAAGTTCTTGCACCGGGTCTTTTAACCAATTCTACATGGAGGATCTAAAAATTAACGTAATTTCATTGTTTGTCTTCTTCGGGTTGGGATTTTTAGGATAGATGACATTGGCCAATTCATGGCAAATCGGACGGTCGAAAACAATAATGTCATATATATGCCTGAAGAGACAACATCAATGCCTCTGTTTTGCTCATGAAAGCGCAAAAAAAATTAGCGAAGTGAAGTTCCTTTAATTTGTTTGAAGAAATTAGCACCAATAAAAAGCGTTGCCATTACAGACGGTAGTTGAATAGATTGGTCAGAGACCTTTATCCATAATTACATCACTATAATTCCAAAAATAAAAAGTCCGGCAATTCATCCGCATATCGTCTAGCGGCAAACTTGTAAACAGATGCTCCAAGTCAAATGTATCTATATCCCTTACTTTATAGGGTTAATTCTAAGATGCTATGCAAAACTTCCTGAGTATTGTAGATATTGAAGGAATCCTTTTCCGATTTTCTCTTAGGTAGAATGCGCTTGAGGATACATTGAAATGCACCGACAGTAGATTTATTATAAGCCGAAGATCTGCAAGTAATAAATCGAAAGGCAACGGGCTTTTTATGGAATTTCACATTGATGAAAAGGTACCGAAAATTGAAACGCCCAATAGGTAAATTCAACCTCTTGTGCTGGGAAATAACACGTTTTTTAAATATGTTAATATCGCCAGACAGTTCTTTGAAAGTGAAGTTGGGATGGTATTCAGTAATAAGCGCTTCTTTGTAGAATTCTTCACACATGATACTAAAGTTGTTGCTGGCTTTGTCAATGGTAGAGATGATAAACTTACTTCTAGCCCCTTTTATTTGTTTCTTCAATGAAGAGGAGAGGTCGTTCCAAACGTTGAAATTTGTATTAAAACCCTTGATTTTTCCATCCACCATAGAGGCGACCCCGTACAACCACTCACTGTAGCTTTCCACCGGCAACTATATTTAAGAGCAGCTTTTAAAACAATGTACGAATTTCTTCCCGGAATCTCTTAATTAAAACTTCGGTACTGAATTTTTTATTGCGGAGGTAGTTGGCTCCTTTTTCCAAAAGATTACGAAAAGCGTCATTTCTGAAAATTCCAAGGTCACCCATAATGATATGCCCGAATTCTTTACCGATGAAGTCTCTATATTCCCTTTTTTTCACAGAAGCATACATCTCAGTCGATGTCCATGTTTTTGCTAAACTGATTGTAATAGCAAAGAGAGCTTTTGAGTGCTTTTTCATATTTACATGTAATTTGTATATTGCAAACGTCTTCTAGAGGAAAGGAGTAGTTGTTTTCAGACAGGATATGATTTAAACCAATCTGATCAAAAAGTTTGTTTGGGAAGCTGATTACACAATACTCTCTTGGCCTCTGATCAAAGCTAGTTGTTAGAATATTCCTATTAGGCTTTCCTAACGCTTTTTCTTTTTAATTTCTTCAACTGTTTTTCAGGATTTTTTGTTACAGGTATATTCAATGATTTAATTATTAATTAAGGATTTTATCGTCTTTGATGATCGCTAGTTGTTCATTTTTCTCTTTTATAAAAATTTTATTAGTAAATAAAGACCCTCTTTCTCCGTGTATTCCAGGATTTCCTTTTAAGGCTTATTATTTTTAATTTATTCGTTAATTAGAATTATCTTTCAAGAGAGTTGGTTGATTTTCATAAGTTTCTTTACAAAAGTTTAGTATATAAGGTAATTAAATTCTTTATCTGCTTTTTTGTTACTGGTATATTCAATGATTTAATTATTAATTAAGGTTTTTATAATATTTGATGATCTACACATAGAGGAGATGTCTACACATGAGGGTAAAGGTGCCGTCGTCGGTTTCCCTGCTGTTCTGAATTGTTATACAAAGATACCCCTCCACTGAAAGGAAAAGCTCCCCATAGGTCAGCCTATGATGCCATTGCTATATCAGCTGATCGTTTAAAAATTTGGTATATTCTCTTACCTATTTTCCTATCGTTTATATTTTTCCGTACACTTCAAGACCTCTTGCGGAAAATGTCTTTCAATAATCAAATACGTATCGTACATCCAACTCTATAGCAGCCAACAACGTACAAAATGACGGAGAAACACGGTGCACCATCGGCAAAGATATTGAAAACTCATGAAGTAAGTGTAATTTTTTCCTATAAAAATTGTTTACCTGTATAGTGATCAAATAAAATAGTTATTGATTTTCTTTTCTAACTCAATCATTTTCTTTTTTTCCTAAAGCAATCATTTCCTTTAGTATTGATTAATCCTCTCTCTTTTTTCAGATATTTATTTCAACGATGTCTCTCTACCGGTCGGGCAATCTGCAGGAGATCCTCCCGTCGAAGAATCTACCGTGCCTTCTTTCTGATTTCATCCAATTGGGCGAAATTTTGCAATATATATTTTTTTTAAATATGACCGATAAGGTTGTTAAACTCGTTGCGTCTAGTCAATTTTGTAAATGTGTATCCCAAGAACTGGCAAATACCTCTAACATGTTCGACGGCGATGCCAGTCCCCTTGTCTGCAAAGATAGTTTGATGTCAATCTTTGGAGAAATTCATCAGCGATGCGTTACTGAAATGATATGGCAATTTCTATTATTCCCAAACATGTGTGAAGGAAACTCTGTTAAAAATCGCGAGCCCTGTGAGGAGTGTATATTATATAAGCAAAATCCTCTTTTTCACGAATGTCCCATGACTGAAAAAGCCTTGGAATATATTTTTAGGGCCCTCTTAGAACAGTTGGACATTGTAGAGATTGCTAGAGTGATTGTAGCTAATAACCCTAACGTATTCACTTTGGAGGCTTATGTAAAAACCTTGAGTTTTGTAGATCTCGATTTTGATATCTATTGGAATGTTTTGACAGGATAACCATTCGGGGAAAAATGTACGCGCTGATGTAACTTTTTTTATTTTAATTTTATGAATAAAAACATGCGATGAAAAGTTTTGTTCTTATTTGTGTATTGCTAGTTTTAAGATATTTTTTCTAAAACGATAATTTAAAAAAAAACGTAAACAAACTTTAATTTGTGAAACTAGTTTCAAGTTGTATAAACTTTTCATAATTTTAAAACTGTGAACAAACTTTAATTTGTGAACCAAGTTTCACTTTGTAAAAAAAAGCTTTTCATAATTTAAAAAATGTAAACAAAGTGAAACAAATTTTAATTTGTATAATTTTTTAGGAAATGACAATTTTAAAAAAATTTAAACTATCTGCTTATTTTTCATAGAACGGAAAATATTGTTTCGAAGAAAATAGTCTGTTAGATCCATAATGTTGGAACTTGGAATGATACTCCTCTTATAGATGCGTTGTCCGTCCATGGTTCAAGAAACGATGTTTGAGTGAGGTTTTAAATAATCCAAAATGTTTTGGCCTTTCAGACGAAGAGACATTTGAACACTATGCATGACGGGAGAACCGTCAAAAATTTCAGGTTTTATAGTTTTGCACAAAATTTAAGTCTTAAACGTATCTTTTCATAAGACATTATATTTTTCATTTAATTTTTTTTTCTTAAAGAACTTTTTCATATAGTAAGTTGTCAAACATTTAAAGAAATTTTATTAATATCTTAGAAAATCTACAAGTCGAGTGAAAAATTATTTGATTCTAGTTTGAGGTTTTAATAAAATTGAATCTGTCAGATAAGAGAATTCTTACTTTTCCTATATTTCTCTACGAAAATATGTACAACTCACACTCCCAAGAAAATCGTTCCACCGTTTGAGATGATTAGTTATTTAAGGCTTTCTCTAAAGATTAAAAAATATTTTTTTAAAGGTTTCAATTTTAAAACTTCTTTACTATTCACTCTGAAGTTGGTATACTTTTTTGCACAAAATTGAAGCCTTAAATATACTTTTTCTCAAAAAATGTTTTTCATTTCGAATTTTTTCTTAAAGTATTTTTTTCATATCAATTTTCTTAGGAGTTTGAATTGCACATATTTTCGTAAAGAAATATAGGAAAGTAAGGATTTTCTTATCTGACAGATTCAATTTTATTAAAATGTCAAACAAGAAATAAATAATTTTTCCATCGACTTGTAGATTTTCTAAGATGTTACAGAAATTTATTTAAATGTTTAAAAACTTACGGTATGAAAAAAGTTCTTTAAGAAAAAAAAATTAAATGAAAAATATAATGTCTTATGAAAAGATACGTTTAAGACTTAAATTTTGTGCAAAACTATAAAACCTGAAATTTTTGACGGTTCTCCCGTCATGCATAGTGTTCAAATGTCTCTTCGTCTGAAAGGCCAAAACATTTTGGATTATTTAAAACCTCACTCAAACATCGTTTCTTGAACCATGGACGGACAACGCATCTATAAGAGGAGTATCATTCCAAGTTCCAACATTATGGATCTAACAGACTATTTTCTTCGAAACAATATTTTCCGTTCTATGAAAAATAAGCAGATAGTTTAAATTTTTTTAAAATTGTCATTTCCTAAAAAATTATACAAATTAAAATTTGTTTCACTTTCGTTTACATTTTTTAAATTATGAAAAGCTTTTTTAATAGTGAAACTTGGTTCACAAATTAAAGTTTCGTTCACATTTTTAAATTATGAAAAGTTTTTACAAATCGAAACTAGTTTCA
>QLNU02014647.1:2394-17035 GCA_006491805.2 Dysdera silvatica | reverse complement strand
CCTACCACTGGTTGGGGGGTGGCGGATGGGTAGGAATGGGCGGCAAAACTAGCCTTGAGCAGCAAAACTAGCCTAGGGGCGGTAAAACGGTAAATCCTCGCATGGTTACATATTTACTATATAACCCTAAAATGCAGCCATTTGCCTTTGTTATTGAAGCAAAACTCTAGTACTAAAATGCCCATTTTAAACATAAAATTTATTCGAATCCTTTTATCCTTTTGATAAAATATCGTTCAGTTTTCTTAACCAATTCGCATCTTTCTTGTTTAAAACGATGCTGATTATACAGGGTGATTGCAAAAGAAATAAACAAAGCTTTATAAAATCAAAACGCTTTTAGGGCATTGACACTTACGGTGCAAACTTTCCTAGAAAAATTTAAGAGAATTTTGGAAGAGTGATTTTTAATAAGCATATAGTTTATCCTAAATCAATAAAAAATGTCTTCTAAAGCAGTTTTTTCATATGTTGGCCAATAAAAAATGCGAATCTGACATGCCCTTATCCAAAATAGGATCTTGGGGATCTGACCCCCCCGAAACTAAATTTTTAATGGGACTTGGCTACGGCCTTGCATGCTGTGATTGTATCGATACATGCTGTAAAAATTTTTGAACCCCCCCTTGAAATTAAATCCCAGCTATGGCCTTGCGATGTAATACTGTATGACTTTTCTTATGGATGATATATCAAAAACTAGGACTTCGTCGTTCTCCTTCCTGGTAATCTAGATGATCTGAAACAACAGATCACAACAGCTGTTGCCGGAGTCTATGAAGATACATCGACACATATTTGGCAAGATTTGGACAACCGTGTTGATATATGCTGTGTGATTAAAGCTGCATGCATCGAACATTTATATGTTACTATATAACAAGTTTGCAAAGTTGCTCCACAAAACTATGCATCGTGAGCGTCAATATTATAAATGGATTTGACTTTATAAAATGTTAAAACTATTTTTTGTAACCACCCTTTATAAAATGGTTTACATTTTATTCCAATACATATCTTTTTCTTACATCTTTTTTAAGTTATTATTTCAAGGGTATTAAGAAATATTATTGATAAGTACTTCATAATCAGCGTACAAAAAAAAATTGTGATCTTTGTGAATATGATAAACTTTTATCTAATTATGCAATGCTGGAAAAAGTTTAAGGACACGAAAAATCACGAGATACGTTTAATGAATTATAAGCAAATTAGTAAATAAAGTAGCATATACAACAAAACTCAAAGTGTATAATTGTAATGCTGAATAACAAAAAATATAACGAACATATTTCTGTTTACATAAATTGTAGTTAATATGTCCTGGCAAGAGGTATAAGGACAACCATGATTTTGGCCAAAACATATTAAAAAGTTAGAAAATTGCCCCGTTTCTCTATGATTTGAATCGTTCGTGAAGTCATGGAACCCCGAAGTCGATTTAACACAGAGTTTGGAATTTTCCACCAGGCAAGTATCATGACTCTAATTAACTCATCTTGCCTATCATACTGTTGCCCATTTTGGTATACCTTACGAACCAATATACCCCACAGGCTTTTCATGAGGTTTAGATCGGGGCCCCTGGCTGGTCAGTCAAACAATTTTACGTAATTTGCCTCAAACCTTGATTTTGTTGAAGCAGATACACGGATTAAAACATTATCTTGTTGGAAAATATAATCTCGAGAGTTG
This sequence comes from Dysdera silvatica, assembly GCA_006491805.2. Taxonomy (NCBI): domain Eukaryota; kingdom Metazoa; phylum Arthropoda; class Arachnida; order Araneae; family Dysderidae; genus Dysdera; species Dysdera silvatica. The sequence goes on along the minus strand of QLNU02014647.1, from coordinate 15,340 downwards.
ATGAGCCATGCCATAGGAGGCAATAAATTTTGGGCCAGTATATCCTGATAAACATATGAATTCGCTCTTGGTCCCAAAAAAGAAATTATGGTAACACCTTCAGAAGTAAACTCAGCCTACACCATCACAGAGCCACCACCGAACTGTCACTTTGAAAATGTAGTTTTCTCATGACGGAGGCCATGCCAGTAATAATGGAATCCGTCCAGCCCATCCAAATTAAACTTCTTTCATCTGAAAAGACAACATTTTTCCACTTATCTCCAAAAGCCACATGTTTTTCAGCGAATTTAAATCTATGCTACTTCTATTTTTTGTTGGGCTTTCATTTTAGAGTACCGAATGTTCGGATTCCTCATTAAAACATTACGTACCGTTCGGCTAGAACAAGATAATCCTAAATTACTTTTAATTTGGGATGAAGGTTGCTTTTTATGACAGGCTTGTCTAAATATGGCTCTCTTTTGACGAGTAGTAACAGGAACTGGCCTACCTGCGCGTTTCTTTTTCTCGCAGTTTTCTGGATCATTTAAGAAATTATACACAAGTCTTAGATCTATTGATTTTTCGCGAAATTTTGCGTCCACGCGTTCCACGCCAAGGATTTGGCTTCACTTAATCTCTGATAATTCGTTACTTTTTGGCATTTTAAACAGCACTGTTGCTGTGAAACGAGCAACATAGAATGATTTGTAACGCTTAATACTACGATAAAAAGAAGATAAAATATGCTAATGTAGGTTGCGACGTAAAAAATCCCGGCTGCCTTATATTTTTTTCCAAGCTATATAGCATCCGCAAATCATTGAATTGTATATTAAAAGTAGTTTTAAGATATTTAAAATAAATACTATCAAGAAATATTCAGTTCCACCTCATGGTAGTTTAATCTCATTTGCATAAAGTTACGTCCTCTGATTTTCCACATTTGGTGCTTTTCCGCTTGTCCTTAAACTTTTTTCCAGCTTGTTTGTGGTTTTACGGCTCAAAGACTACAATGGTCATGCTGCGCCAGGACCTACTGTTTTCCGAGGAATCTGAACCTCTTATGGCCTAGGGAACCAAACCCCAGACTACAGTGAGCAGTGCGATCTTTTTATGAGATCTCCGAGTTCTTTGCACCCCAGGGAGTCGAACCCGGATTAACGGCACACTAGCACGCGCTACCATACTGCGCCACAGCAGGGCTCGTTTTTTTCCAGCTCTGTATATATAATATATTAATTACAGAATTTTAAAAAATCGGTTAAATTTAAAATTATAGTAATCAACTGGCTGGGGATAATGCACGTGCATAATCAAATGGTTTTGACTATAAACTTCCATTATCACTAGTCTCGTCAATTTCAAATTCTCTGAAACATCAATATATATTTCTAAATAATTAATGGTACTGATTTTTTTATTTGGAATTAAATATTGGCCCTGCGGTGGCGCAGTGTGGTAACGCGTTCTCCTATTGCGCGGCTAATCCGGGTTCGACTCCCAGCAGTGCAAAAAGAACGCTTACTCAGAGATCTCATAAAGATCGCACTGCTCACTGTAGTCCGGGGTTTGGTTCCCTAGGCCTTAAGAGGTTCGGATTCCTCGGAAAACAGTAGGTCCCGGCGCAGCATGACCACTGTAGTCTTTGAGCCGTAAAACCAAAAAGAAAGAAAGAAAGAATTAAATATTGAAAGTGTTTAAAATGTCAACATGCATAATTACCGATTTATTCAATCACAACCTTCTTCCTCCTCTTTTTTCCCCTTCGGCACTACAGTCCCTGAAAGACCTGGGCCTCCTTATGGTCATTGCCCATCTTTCTCTACGTAGGACATTATTCTCGCCACTCTCATATTACCATTCTTCTTTAATTTTCATCCACTCCATCAAATACCCTTTCCTTATGACGTCCCACTTTTCTTCATTCAGTGAATCGATTTTCATAATCTTAGCCATCCTAGATTCTTCCATTCTTTTTACACGATTAAACCATGTCTTCTTTTCCTTATTACTTTCACGAGCTCATTTTCTCCATATAGATGTAGATTTCCCTGGTTTTCCCGTTTCTCCTTATGCCATTTTCCTTAACTGCTACAAATATATTTTCCGAAGTACTTTCTCTCCCATATTCCCACCAATTTTTTCACTCTAGCTCTTAGAGTTCGTGCCTTGGCTATACTATGCAAAGCTACAAGTCCTTTATTCAATCATTGCATTCGATGAAACATCTATCGGAATATTTATAATTTATAAATAATGTATAAATATTAAGGCATAGGATTCGTAGAAAGGCGACCTCAGTAAAACCTATGTCCCTTAAATTGTGCATTAAAATTTTTGCATACAAATTTTACATATAGTGATTTACATGCTTCTAAATTGAAAATTCATTATATAATCACTACATATTGTACTAATTTAAAAAAATCTCCTTGCTTCAGATAACGCACACTTTCATAACAAATCGCAACTTTAAGTAGACCGCAATGATATAGAAAAATGATTATAGAAAATATTGATAAAACAATAATTACGGAAACTATTAATGAACACCGATAATAAAATATTCATAGGCAAAATGATAGAAACTTTAACAGACAATAATGAAAGGGATTATTTTTACTTAACAGTTTACTTACTTAATAATTTAGGGATTATTGATAGACAATGATGATAATAGAATAATAAAAATATCCAATAGATCATCACATACGATTAAAGTTAATAGTAATGTCCTATTTCAATCCGGGTTATAAAAATCGCTTCTTTAAGAAAAACTACTTCAATGTCATGATTTTCGATGATGTTTGTGAACATAAATGCAAAAATTAGACGCCTATCTTAAATATACTTCTACGGATAAAATCTAGTTTTCGCAAAATCCACACAATCGATAGCTTGATATCTATCTTTATATCAAGTTGCGATTTTGCCCAAGTTTTAATAGAAAAAATAGTTGAGCGTATATTTTAAATCTTTCTTCAGAAAAACATTCGCTTTTTTACGTAAATTTGGTATCACAGTCAATTTTAATAAATTTGTAATAATACAGTGAAACCTGTCTAAGGCGGAAACTCACAGAACCAAAAAAAAAAGAAAAAAAAATTCCGTAGTATGCAGGTTTCCGTCTTATGGAGGTTACATGCAAAACAAATACATACATAGTTAAATTCAGTGGTAAGAGATGATTGCATGTGCTATTTTTTTCTTTGTCTTTTCTTACCAAATTTAAGATTATATTTTCCTTTTGATAAAAATATTTATTTTATCACTGCATTTTATTTTTATTGATTTTAATTTTTGCACTATATTGTGGTTTTAGTAGTTACGATCAATATGATGCAAAATTTCATGCAAACTATACATGCCTATTATATACAAAGAGTCTATTATGTAAGCTTAAATTGTAACCATAAAGTACCTCCCTTGTAAAGATGATAATTCCCTTGTATAAAGATACTCTTCCTTGCGGTGGGTTTATCTATGAATTGATAAAGTTGATCGTGACTTTTCGTTCTGGTTAATAATGAACGTTTTTATCAAAGAAGTGGGTGGCGTTGTCATACGCAAGGGGGGGGTGGTCGCGATTATGGTTGTAACCCCCATTGCGATGAAATTGTGCATAGTATACATGTAAATACAATGCAGTTAAGCCTAACCCCCCACCAAATGGTGAGCCTGTAACCCTCCCCTTATGAACTTTCTGGGTATACCTATGGTGGGTGGATGGTGTGCAAAATGGTGGTCGGACAAGCATAGGCGTAGGCAGAAAGTTCATAAGGGGCTTAATGGGAGGGGTTACAGAGCTGTAACTTATACCACCCCCTGTCTACGCCTATGCAGACAAGGGCATTCTATATCTGTAAAATGTCTTTTGTTTGTCATCCCCCACTTTGCTATTTGCATTGTATTACAACCCTTTTTCATATTTTTTTGCTGAGAAAATTTTCTTCTTGCTGGCGATTTTCCGCCTTACGCAGTTTTTTCTTTTTGACGGGACTAAATACTGCTTTCCGTTTCCGCGTTAGAGAGTTTCCGTAGCTAATATTAACTACCACTGACTTTTGAAGGGACCGCAAAAAAATTCCGTGTTGAGCAAGTTTCCGCTTTATGTAGGTTCCGCCTAAGACAGTTTTCACTGTAATAGTTTGGAGAAAAAAAACAGACAAACGAATCAAAAGATTCCTTCTTATAGTACCTGACGTCTGACTCTTCAGTGGTTTAAAACGCAAACTAGAGACAAAAATATGAAGCTGTTGGGTTGGAAAACAATCAATGATTTCAGTATAAAAAAAACTCTAGTTTCATGATCATTAAATCATCACAGTTCCAGAGGGTGTGAGTCACTATTTATTTTTTAGTTTCATTATTTCAAGTCCGTTTAAAAGGTAACACTAAATGGAACCGACGCGTCGTCTTAATGTAAGCCAAAGTATAGTCAACGATGTTTATGCATTATATCGTAATTCAATTCAAGACCTTAGCACAAAAATGACTTATTTAATTATCAAGCTAGTCAGTTTCTCCATAACTCAATTTTTGATTGGAAAGATAACAGTTGCAACTAACTGGGTGTTCGCTATTTTGTTCTCTATTCACAGCACTCGATTTTTCTGTTTCTCTCTCCTGCATACATTAAATCGCAATCGCAGAACTACATTAGAGGAAGGACAAAGTAGGCTTTCGCCTACCCAAAAGTTGTTTCATGGGGTGTCATTAAGCTTGGAGTTTCGTATATGAGGAGAATCTTTCTCTTGAAAAGGGATAAATTATTTAAGTAGCAAGAAATAACGCCCTATGACGGAATATTTGGGTTTCTGGAAGAAGTTTGACGCGTTTGAAAAGGGCAAAGGCAGTCAGAAAATCGCTTGCAAAAAATGGATCTAGTCGAAAGAGTATACTGTAAATAGGTGCTATGTTGTCATTCTTTGCAAGCGAAATTCAATTCACGTAGTAGACGCACCACTTATCAGCAGTAAACTATATCTACACTCCATTGTCTAATCGCAAGGGATGCAAGTTGTGTGCCGATTATTTTGCTTGCACTTCTACTTCTTTACTCTTTAAATAGGTATAATATGAGTTCCAAATAATATTACTAGGCGTCTTAAAATATATTTGGTACAGTAAAACTGTATATATATATCAAAGTATATTTTCTCTTTGATTTAATAGCTTTGTATATTTGTACAAATCTAAAGGCCTAGATGTTCAATCAGTTAAACTAAAAACGTTCTTATCATCAAAACATTTAATATAGCTCCCTAAATAATACAAATATGGCTATCGTTAAATTATAGGTATTGTAGAAAAAAAAATATTGTACAGATATTATAATGAAAGATAGGTTTAAATACAGTGAGCGTTTATTCTTCTTACATTATACATAATAAAATTTTAGCATAAATTAAAACTTTATATGGCATTTTTGGGTGTTTTATCTAGCTCGTGAAGCAGCAACAAGAATCAAATTATTCTAAATCAACATCCTGAAACATAGATCTTCTATATTTATGGTTCGCCTACCATTATCCTTTACCTTTCGCTTCATGCATTCATACCCGGCTGAGAAAAGGCCCTCAATAACGAAGGAAAATAAAGTTCGGTAAAAGTATCCTTTAAAAGATTTGCCCCCTTTCGATCGACTGTAAATTGTCTTTTCATAGCCTAGCGGTTTTTCGCAGTCATCCATCATGGACTAAAATGCAAAAGAAAAAGATATACAGATTTCGCATTTCGCACACGCAGGAATCGCGCGCTGTGTATAACGGGTGGTGAGTCGAAATTGACAAGTCTGATGTCAGTATTGGAAAGCAGACAAGATTGATGTAGCTTCACAGCCGAGAGCAAATCATACGATTCCCCTGCAAATCTGCTTTGATAAACGGGATAATACATTGCTCTTCAGGTCCATCACCAAACAATTTCGTAAGAAATTACGAAAAAAATGTATTACATTTTTTAAATGACAGACACACACGCCGGTTTAATTACATGTTATTTAAAAAGCTCACTTCCCACTTTCAATTTAAGATTGTTTATTTATTTTCCAGTATCATTTATTTTCCTTTGTCAATAAACCTGATAAGTATCGTTATTGCGATACTATGGAAACGTGTCTCAATGAACAAAGAGCGTAACAAACTCTGTGTCCATTGTAAATGCGAATTTTATACAAACGATATCGATTAACATTAGCATCGATTATTGTATAAGTAAACTGCCGCGAAAGCGACCACAATATCGGTAAGGAATAGTTACATGGATAAAAGCAGATTATTTGCAGTTTTATTATTGTTTGCAGTTTTCGCTAAGGGTAATTTATTTCAATGTGTATCACACAAAAGAAAACACCAGATGTAAATATTTTCATTGGCATTAAGAGGGAGAATTAAAAGAGTAAATACCGGGGTGTAGAATAAGAAAAAAACTGCAAATTTTGGAACAATAAAGGATAATCTTATTTAATATCTGAATTTCGAGGGATAAGGAGGGCTTATATCATCTCCCTTTATTTCATTATACTTGACGGATTAAAAGCATGTCTCTTTGTAAAAGTAAATAGTCCCTTTAAGTTATCTCGGCTTTACAAAAGTTGTCTTACAAAGAATCTCTGTAACACTGTCTTACATGGGAACCGCCCCACATGAAAGTCAAACCCAGGGTAGTGACTGAGCGCGACAGAAATATCTGCCGATGCATAATAAATATACGTTATTATTGTTTGGATATTCATAAAACGAAATTTTTTACAGCCGTTTGAAAATTTGTAAATTATGGAATTTTACCCCTGCATTGCAGCTTCCAGGAAATACAGCACAAAAGCCTTATATAAGCAGCAGTGGAAACGCAGGAATTCATTTTTGCGTAGCTAGCGGTTGAGAAAAGATTATGCTCATTAACAAAAATACTTTAATTTCGTATCTTTTCATGGTTGTGTAATATTTTTTGGCCATTCTATAGTGTAAGGTTTAGACATGAAAAGGAAAATATCATTCATGGAAAACTGAATTTAACTATTGCAAAATATAAAAATGAACCATCCGTCATTTCACAGGAGGAAATACGCGAAAGTGAATGGCTGTTTGTCAGAGTCGAAGAATTACTTCTGAACGAAAATGTCGAGGAACAAGTTTCCTTGGACATAGATGATGGCCAACTTTTTGCTGATTCCCACATTAGTGACGAACTAACTTTGCACCAATAGTCAACGCGTACGAATATTAGTTTATCAAAAATTAAGACCGTTGTTAATTTTTATGATCGGTGCGTAAAAAACAAATTCAAAGGAACGCAAAGGAAATTTAAATGTGTTATCAACTGCAGTCAAATTTCGCCTTTTAAAAAGTACATATCACAAAGCGGAACCAAAAAACAAAAAATGAACGAAATTAAAATGTATGTATTAAAAAATTTCAAAACTGCGAGAGCTCAAAATCTGCCAGTCCACGATATAGATTTAAAAAGATGGGGGCGCAGTAAAGCAAAGGAATTAGGTATGTTGTCATTAAACTTACCGGACCATTTTGTCAGGGGATTAGAAAACCATAATAACATCGTTTCACGAAAACTTAAACAATATGCTACAACGTATTGTGAACATAATGTAGAACATATTGAAAATAATGCGGTTGCATTTATTTTACAGGCACGGGATGTTTTTTCAAATTGTGATCCCACTCAAATTTTAAACGCCGATCAAAGCGATTTTTCTTATTTCATTGAAACGAGAGGACGTTATCCCACAAAGGCGAAAAAATCACTGCAGGTTTGGTGGAATCAAAGTTTGCCTTAACGCACTTCTATACCATCATGCCGGTTTTATCCATGTCTGGGGAAATTAAAGGGAAGCTTTTCTTATGTTTACGCGAACAATCTGAGAAATTTGGACCTCGTGTTAAAGACACCATGTTTCAGACTTCCAATGTGCAGGTCACATGTTTCAACAGTGGGGAAATGTTGAAATACGAGATGAAGGAATGGGTGACGAAATGTCTAAATCCAATATTACAACCTCCGTCCTGTGTCATGCTAGATTCATGGACAGGGGCAGTGGACCCACAAACCTATGGCAATATGCCAAATAATTGCACCAGATTGCAAATTTCTCCTGGTACAACCGCTATGATTCAACCTTTGGACGTCTATTTTTTTCGCCAATATAAGTTATTTATTAAAAAAAAGTAGACTACATTGCTACAGACGAACGACACGTAAATACAACGTCTAGAAACGAAATAATAAAATTGCACTCTTTAGTTTTTAATCAACCAAACTCTCCACAATATAAGCCAATACTACGCTATCCATGGATAAAATGTAATTACGTTGTCGCTCATGAAAACTTAACTTTTGGAAATGTTACAGAAGTTTCATTCACTTTTACACAGAACACATGTTCTGCTACGGGCTATCAGAGTATGGTATTTGTAACATGCACACAGTGCGATGAAGTTTTATGCTTTACACATTTTATATCAATTATCACTTTCATAATTTTTATAAATATGATGCACTTTCACTTTGCATTAATTATATATTTCATTATTTTCGTAATGCTTTACATTAGTTAAACACCGTTTCAGCGAAACTGACTCCGTAAGTTACGATTTCCGCAAAATTGCGTATATTGTGCATTTCACAAATTTCTTTCATCGCTTTTGCATCATATCCCACCCTTATAAACGCATTTACTATTTCCTTTTAACGTAAGTAACTCTCATATTATTCGTACTGTACATATATATAGCATTTCTTTACACTAATTGTCATGATACTGTTTATAAATATTAATTTTTCATGTACGCTGTCAGTTTGTTCACGTATATTTCTAGTTTTATTTTTGATATTTCCCTGATGTACGGAAGCTGAAATGCAGGAGTAAAATTCCATAATTTACAAATTTTCAAACAACTGTAAAAATTTCCGTTTTGTGAATATCCAAAAACTAACAACAGATATTTGTTATGCATCGACAAATCTTTTTGTCGCGCTCAGCCACTACCCTGGATTTGACTTTCATGTGGGGCTGTTCCCTCATTAGTTTCATATGGATGTAGCAAATCCTCTCTTCCAAAAAACCAAGAAACAGAAAAAAACACCCTTTATCAATCATAACCAATTACTTAGGCTTCTTCAAAACTTGAATATACGTGGTTTTGTTCTTTCCTGTATATCTTCAACTTATTTTCTTATTCATTATCCACCTTCTTCAATGTTTCTTTAAACACTTGGTAACAGGTGACTCGATTCACTTTGTCCGTCATTTGCTTATTTTTTTCAAACATGCGCAGTCGTGCAAATTTATTTCTGATATTATATTCAATACACTACTTTCTGTTTTCACTCTCTCTTTTACCTTGTGCGAAGAAGAATTGTACTAGTTATATTAAACTTGTATCTTCTTTTCTATAAACCATTTGTAAATTTTGCTAATTTTTTTAGTTAAACTATGCTCCTACTATATAACAATAAAATGATTAAACTACAAATAATACGATATGATAGACTCCCCTTATAACAGGTCCAGCTTCAACCGGTTTCTATCTTCTGTTTCAAATTTTTCAATTTTCATCCTAGCTTTCAAAACAGTGCGACAACATTTTGCTGCTGCATATTTTTGCTTGTTTATGTAATAAACTTCGCATTTTAAAATCATGTAATATTAAGCATTCATTGGTAGAAGTCGTCAAATCCGATCTGCTGATCGAAATTGACGAGTAGATTTTTGCATTTGGCAAATGTGAGATCCTTTCCTACTGGCTCTAAAATTTTCTTTTTGAGGTTGGCGAGTATCGTTCTTGTCAGGCGAGTATGATTTGCCGCAATTTATCGCTAGCCCTGTTCATTATAATACATGGGCGAATCTAAGATGTTATTACGGGGGGTGGTTTCGGATGCCCCTCATCGGGAAAAGTTTTAGTTTTGGACTGTTAAATAGTTTAGGTAAATGTTGTTATATTACTAGCCTTCCTTTATACTCACCAAAATATTTAATTTACGACAATGAATTAAAGCTGGGCTTTTCTTTAATTAAACTATATGGTTTAGATATAGTAAAATATAGTTAAGTATGACAGAAGGATAACTTAGCAAAGGAGATATATACAATAACCAAAAACGATAATTTACAATGTAATTAATAGAACAAGTTTAAATTTAAACTACAAAAACATCGTAATTATTTTACTTTTTTTCATAATAAGCAACTTCAAAAAACTTTATAGTGCGAAATCAAGCCATCTTGGTTTCTTTGAAAATCTGTCACTCACTATTTACATCAATATGAAGATCTCTGTGAGTGTGTATTAAAAGTCTCTTCTGTCATCCGCTTTCGAAGCCAAGTTTGACGGCGCTTCGAGGATAAAAAACTACGTTCTGCTAAATCAACAGTCTGAAGGGCGAGAAGCTTGTAGATTCGTGGAAAAACGTCTGGATTGCATATTTTCAAGACTTGAAGACTTTGGACGCCAATGTAAGACTTTTGTTTATTACAGTCATAACAAACAACACATAAAATATTCTTCATCAACTTTATTTTTTTCTATTTAAGCCTGACGGGGGGGGGGCGATCGTCCGCTTCGCCCCTCGATGGATCCGCCTTTGTTATAACGCCTGAATTTTATCACTCTTTTTCTATAAAAAGTCTCAATTTTCAGATTAACGAACCTGGATCCCCATCCGTCATGGTCGGTTAAACAGTAATCTACTGTAAATGTCTTTTCAGATAAAATTTCAGTCTTTCCTTTTTAGAGTAAGTTTTGCTTTCTTCCCCTAAATGAATGACAGCAAAGACGACTACTTAGTCCCCCTCTGAACGTATTCTTAATTTTAAGAATAAGTGTTCTAAACACAAACGACGGACCAAGTTGTGAACACAAATTCTTTACCACGTAAATACGGAGAACGTTACTAATTTACCGTAAGACATAATTAGAACGACTTTCCACTATTTCTCCTTTTCGCGCCAATTAACTAACAGTGTTTTCGAAAACTACATTCCATCTTTGCCTTCAAAGTAAAGTGTTTTCTAACAACTCATAACAGCAACTAACTGATGTTTTCCTTCTCGCCAAATCTCGGTTTGTGTATGTAATAACGTGTCCATGGAAATGTCTACGACAGGGGTCTTCATCCCGCGGCCCGCCAACATGTTTTTTGTGGCCCGCGGGCTCATGAAAATTTACAAATTGTTTCATATAAAAATACACTCCTTGCGAATCTTAAGTATATGAATTTTATTTTATTATATTCACATTTTAACCTGTAGTAATAAATATCTTAAAACGCTAGAGAACTAAAATGACACGCGGTCTTCCCTCAGTCGTGTTTTACATTAATCAGTGGCGCACCCAGAATATTCCCAAGGGGGGGCCAGTGGTGCAAGGAATGTTTGGTGGAAATAAAGGGCCAGTCTCCATATCAATTACGGTTGTCTTTTTGTGTACTTTTATCATTATTGAATTACTAATAATTCTACAATGCAAGATACTTAAATAATACTAGTCAACAAATTTTAACTTTTTGTCTGCTTCTGGTATGCAACCTAGTATTTCTTAAAGAATTCAGCCCCCTGATTTTGAATCTGGCATTAAAAATTCTCTATCACATTAGGTTTTTGAGAAATATGCAGTTGAAATTATAGGGTTTACATTGACTCAATGTTAAATATAATGCTTTGCATTTGGAAGAAAATTTTCGTACCTTCAACAAAAACAGATGAAACTGATAGAATGTGACTACAGGATACCAAGTATGGTTTTTGTTTATGTCTGTCATTAATGGTTTTCAAGATATACGATTTTAATTTTTGGTGATTTAGCGACACATTGGCGATAACTCTTAATAGTGCAATGCAAATAATGACATTAAAATAGTTATATCCACAAGCATATGCAGCAAATTCATGAGGGGACTCTATATAATTAGCGTGGGTCCCATAGACCTAATGTTAATTTTTTCCCATTGGGGGTGTGAGCCTTCATGGGGGGAGTTATGACCCACATTACCCCCTCCGTACGCCATTGGCTATAACGTTACATTTCTGAGATCCATGGATGCAATTAGTGGATAACGACCTAAATTAGTTTTCAAACTGTGGGTCGCCCCAGCTTTTGGAATGTAGAACTACCAAAACAAACAAACTTTATATGTGTCTACATTATAAATATATGCACTACTGAGCATGCTAGTACTCTGGTCGTAACTCCTTCCTGCCTAGGGTCACATTGTGGATTTTTGCGGTCTGCGATGAAATGGCTCAACTTACATATCGTATTAACGTCCCTTGGTAAAGGCGTCAGCCTGGCAATTAACTGTGCTTGGAGATTTGAATTCCTATGGTTTTTAAACGTATCGTTGTTCAGAAGTTACGCAAAACCAGTGGTCCCATCTCAGATAGCCGAAAATGTACCTCTGGGACGCAAAATTTCGAAAAAAACAAAAACGAACAAACGTAGCGTGCTAATACGTTACGTACTGATATACAGAATTAATTTTCGCTTATTTAATGAAGCCGAGACGATAGAATTCTCATCCAGCAGTGGATAGATAATGGTTGAATATGATGATGATGATGATGATGATGATGATGTATGTATGTATATGAGGGTCTCGTGTTCCCCTTGTGGGCGATCCTAGCTCCCCCTAGAGACCAATTTTTGTACCTTTTGTAAATTTTTATTTCTCTTAGCCGTTGTAGGGGGATGTTATATGTGCATCTGATGGTCACGTGTTCCGTTCCTGAACTATCCTAGCTCTCCTGGTGGTGATTTAATAAATATTTCTGCCTTCGGTGGAAATATTTATTTTCTTTCGAACGTTTCACCATCTAATCACGCCATACCATCGGCGTTGGTATCACTACGCCAATAAACGTTGATTGATTGACATTGTTGTTTGATTTAATCTGCGTAGTGTTCGATTTATATAAAATGGATACGTATCATATCTCTTATAAAAT
>QLNU02014646.1:21273-38751 GCA_006491805.2 Dysdera silvatica | reverse complement strand
CATGTCCATTTTCTTTGCGGTTTCTTCTTAAAAAATGAATTCATGATGCTAAGATTTTCAGCTTCTGCAAATTCGATGAGTTGATCGCCACGTTCATTCATATATATATAAATAAACATTTAACCGAAAAACACGCAAAAATCTTTAGAGAGGCAAGATTATTTAAAAAAAATGATGACTGGAAATTCGTATGGACATCAAAAGAACGTATAAAAATGAGAAAAAATGAAAATTCTGAAATTTATAAAAAAAAAAATATTGATGAACTCAACGACTTATGATCTAAAAAAACTCCCGTTAATAACACAAATGACAAAAAGGAAATACACAATAATGAGAAACTCATTAACAATTTAATCCATAAGAAAAATAAAAAGGGAAAAAGAAATATAATTAGAAAAAAAACTAATTCACGAAAAACATAAACTATCATCTAATGATAATAAAACAAATCCTATCTCAGTAAAATACATGTGACGCAAATAGCCTAAAACAACAAAATTAAACAGGTTGAAGAAATAATACAACATTATTATACTCCAGAAATAATCTCTATGTTCGAAACTTTGAAAAACAAATGAAATAGTAATAAATTTTAATAATTATTAAGAATACTCTATTTACAGAGATTGTAGTAAAAAAGGAGGAGGTATATCCGTCTATGTAAAAGGTGAATTAGATGTAAATCTAATTAATGTAATCTAATAACCGTAAATGCAATAGTAAACGTTAACAAAACACGTTGCTCCGAAAGAAGGTCCGGATCAAGGTAAGATATCATTAATCTTGCAAAATAAGTAGAAAATCATAAATCGGAAACCTAACCAAATAATTAGACACCAGAAAGTATAAAAATAACGAAAAAATTATGAAAATATAGCTATAAACAAGAAATGCAAATGATTGACAGTGTTACTAGAATAAAACAGCTATAAATTATGTGTTGCCAATCGATGAAATATAGCATAATACTATAAAAGATAGCTAGAAAAATCAAGAAAAATATCTGGAGATAGCTAATATGTCTAAAACTGGCAAAATCACTAAAAGAAGCAAAGAAAAAGCATAGATCAAGGGATTTCATGGAAAATCTGGAGGAAAATGAGGAATATACGGACAAAATGAGTGACGAAGGTCAAGAAAATGATGAAACATCAATTGATGTACCAAATACAAAACTCTTGAAAGAAATAAATGAGTTGGGGTACAAACTGTCGAGAGAAAGAGAGAATATAAATTATATGGAAATATCAAGCGACTATGCAATGCTCACAAATACCATACAAACTATGAGAGATGAATAAAAAAACTTTATAGATGAAATAAAGTCCCTCAAAGAGGAGAATATAAAATTAAAAAAAATAATTAGATGAAATCAAAAATAAAAATGCAGAAGAAATAAATTTTATAAAAGATAGCCATGATACGATACACGACAATATGGACTTCCTGCATGAAAAACGCAACAACTTAGACCAATACGGTAGAAGACTGGATCTTGTTAAAAATGGAATAAAAGAAAAGGAAAATGGAATAAAAGAAAACTGCAAGGAAATAATAAAGAAAATGTGTAATAATATCGAAATAGAAGTGAACAATGATATTGAAATCTCTCATAGAATGGGAAGAAATATAAATAAGTCAACTATATTAGTGAAATTTAGAAATATAGAAACAAAACAAGAAATCTGGAAAAGTAAAAAAAAACGAGAACATAGCAAAGGGCATTGAGACACATGATGGAAGAATATTTATAAACGAACACCTAAGAGCATACAATAAACAAATCTTAAATGAAACACTTCAATTCAAAAGAGACAACAACTGAAGATATGTATGGACAAATAAATGAACCATAAACATTAGAAAAGATGAAACCACCAGAAAAATAGAAATAAAGCATAAAGAAGACTTAATAAACCTACTATGAAAAAGAAATATTGAAAGGACAGAAATAAGAAACAGCAATAAAAATAAACATTTAAAACGAACAAGAATACAAGATGTGTCCCAAACAAAGATATATCAGCAGAAAATAAACAAGACAGAGGTACTTCTGTTAAATTCTAGAAGTTTACGAAACAAATTGTACCAAATTCAGATTCTAATACAAGAAAACAATTATCCGGAAATAATAACAATAACTGAAACATGGAAAAACGAAGATAATTTGTACCAAAAAAAAAACTATATTGAATACTTAATAATAAGAAAAAAACTGGAGGTGGAATATCTATATATGGTGCAAAAGATGGTCCTGAGATAACAGTAATGGAACAATTTACCTATATAACAGATGATATTGAAACATTATGTGTAAAAACCAAGGAAAATATATATCCGGCAATATATAGACCGCCTAATAATAATATAAATAACTTCTTTATACACCTGGAAAATATTATAGAAAATATACAAAATACAAAATTAAAAATAAATATACTAGGCGACATGAATATAGATATAAACAAAAAAGTATAAATAGTAACAGAATGCTAAACCTAATGGAGAGTAAAGGATTAATGAATATAATAAATGAGCCAACAAGAATAGAAAAAAATACAGAATCCACAATAGATCTCTTCTTTACAAACTCAAATAATACAAGGGCAGAAGTACTAACATCATATTTTACCATTCATAGACCTATAATAATATCAATTAAAGAAAACTATATAAATATATATATATAAAAAAGTAAGAATACAAAGTGATAAGCAGATCACTAACTTAAAAGAAAATCTACAGTTATTAAATTGGAACCAGATATTTGAAACAATACCAGCAAATATGGAAAATAAATATGAATATTTTATTAATATTTTAAAAGATAAATTTAATGAATTTTTTCCAGAAAAGACAATAAAAATAAAACATAAGATAGAAAATAACTGGTTTAATAATAAAATAAGAAAAAAATAAAGGAAAGAAATAAGACATAAAAAATATTTAATAACAAAAAATCAACAACAGTGGATTAAATTTATAAAAATCAGAAATGAGACAAAGAAACTGATAATTAATGAAAAAAGATCATATTATAATGAAAAATTTACAGAAAAAGATACAAAAAAGAAATGGAAAATAATAAATGAAATACTGGGTAAAAAAATCAAAAGATCAACAACAAAACAAACTAAATTTATTAATCAATAATAAAAATATAACAGAAGATAAAGAAGTGGCAGATGAAATGAATGGATTTTTTATTAACATTGTAAACCAATTCACGAGCGATCAAAATAATAATCACTCAAACCTACAAATAGAAAGAAATACTAAAACCTTATTTTTAAGCGACATCACATATGAAAAATTTGGAAAAGAACTAAATAAAAGAAAAGAAAAAAAGGGACCTGGATTAGATAATATGACTCCTAAGATAATAAAAATGTGTAAAGATCAACTAATAGAACCATTACTGATAATTTATAATGAAATATTTGAAACAGAAAAAATACCAAAAAGTATGAAAATGGCCAAAATAGTTGCAATACATAAAAAAAAAAATAAAAAAATGATAGTAATAATTATCAACCAATGACCATACTATCAATATTTGCAAAAATCTTTGAAAAAATTATAAGCAATAGATTATTAAACTTTTTAGATAAGTTTAATATAATAGATGATAACCAGCATGGATGGATTTAGGAAGAAAAATACAATAAAATATGTGTTAATAAGAATGATTACAAAAATACATGATAAATTAGAAAAAAATGAATAAATAATAGCCATATATTTTGATCTCAGTAAGGCCTTCGACTTAATTAATAGAGAAAAATTACTAGTAAAAACTGAAAAATATGGCCTAAGAGGAAAAATAGGCAACATACCTAAAAGCTATTTAGAGGATAGAAAGCAAATTACAATAATTAATAATATAAAATCTGAGGAACTAGAAAATAATAATGGAGTGCCTTAAGGATCAATATTAGGCCCACTACTCTTCATATTAGCATTAAACGATATTCACATAATAAATAAAAATTTATTGATTTACGCTGGTGATATTTTCTGGATAGAAAGTGCCAAAAACCTAGGCAATCTATATAAAAAAATAAATGATATAATAAAAATAACGGAGGTTTGGTTTAAAAACAATAATTTTAGTGTAAACATAAACAAAAGTATATAATAGTATGGTGAAATTTATCCTAAACAAATTTAACTAAACTTAACAAACTACTTGATAAAACGTATCAAAAATTATGTCTCAAAACAGGTAAGCATAAAAATAAATTGATTTACGAAAACAAAATATTAAACATAACTAATATACATATTTTAAAAGTAGCATTATATATTTATGACAGATTATACGAAAATAAACACCTAAATTCGATTATAATAAGTGAAAATAAACATAATTATAATATAAGAAACAAGAAAGAATTAAATAAAACAAAAATAAGAACCAACATAGGTAAAAACAATATTAATTATTATGGAATAGACATATGGAACAACATCCCGCCAACAATCAAAGAAATTAACCCAAAAAGTAAATTTAAAACCAAATTAAAGGAATATATTTCGGAGCGTCAATTAAACAAAGTGCCATGGTTGCAAGTGTTTTAAATAGTCTTATTTTTAACTTGTATCCAATGTATTTCATTTTTATAGATGTTATGCATAAATAAATTCTGATTGATTGATTTATTGATTGACTGATTGATTGATTGATTGGATATGTGGTCGTGATCCCGAACACTATCCCCTTCCAGCGGTTTTTCACAAATATGGAAGCTTGTAGAAGCTCTGAAGATCTGCACCTGAGCGATCGTCATCTTTAGAGGTTTCTTATCCGCTAGTTTGGTAGAGATGACATCACTGTTATTTAGAAGAGCGCTCAGAAACTTCTCAATGCATTCGCCCAAGCGGTATACGCTTGGCGGTTTTACTAACGCCCCATCAGGGCCGATGATGGCGTAGGCGTATCCGCAGGGGCCTCCGTAGTGGAGTAGGGATTTTTCGACCCACCAGTCTTCTCAATCAAGGATTCAAAATCCGCTTATATAACGTAGGGAACTTTCAGTTGGTACTCCCGTTTGTCAAAGGAGAGCCACTTGTCCTTGTCGGTGGGGAAGATTATTTTTTGTGGCCCGTGCCTCACACACTCCTCCCTATGCTTCAGCATGCTGTCTTCTCTTTAGAACCGGTGGAGACAATAATCACAGTAAAATAGCTGGTTCTTGTAGTGAGTACAGTCGACGAGGAGTCGATCCACATTTCTAATGAGGCAATAGTGTTGGTCTCTCGCATCCAAAATCAAGAGAAGGTTCACATGAGCTGAAAGTCTCTCCTAGCTGTGACATAGAGTGGGAATACATCCTTATCATATCTAAATACATTAATCGAGAGGTTGTTACGCCTCTCGATTTTTTGAATGGTGTAGTGGGAAACCCGGTCAGGATGGTTTTGTCCATCGACAGGGTGGAGAGCTACCAGAAGACTACACAGAAAGCATTTGCTGTCGTTGTTCTTGATATTCAAAATGGCCATCAGTTTCTTGGGGAGCGGGATGTAGGAAGAACCAGCGAGTGGGTGGTACTAAGCGATTTTCACCTCCATAAATAAAATCTGATCCAATATCCACCCACTGATGGTGCTTGAAACTCTTCAAAACTTTCTTTTACTTTTTCAAAGGCTTCCTCTATTTTAAAGTCTTCGGCCCCAAGGAGAATTGTAACGCAACGACTTCGAAAGTGTCCCTCCGTAGTTTCTTCTACACCATCAGCGGAAATCCGCGAAAAATTCGTGTGTAATACGACGTAATACCTCACAGCGTTAAATTCCCGCAAACCATCAGCTAACTCTTCCGAGAGAGATCTCCAAACGCTTTGGAGGAACGCCTCCACATCCCCCCCTCTCTTCTTGCTCTAAATGCAACTTTCAGGTGCGGAAGCCTCCTAACCCGCGCTCACACCCATTCCTTCTCTGACGCTTCCTGCGAGCTTCTCTTGGAGTCTTTTCCCTCTAGAGAAAGGAATTTTATTTAATATATATGTATACACATATAAGCTATATATATATAGATATATGGAAACTTGATGTATGTGATCATATGCTAATACATCTATATGTATATTATATACAATCATATATATATGATATGTTAGCATATATATATGTAAACATATATACGTACGTTGGTAATGAGATTCAATGAGGGACCAGGGATAGCCAACTTCTCTTCACCAGACCGAGCGCGTTTCAAGGAGATGGTTGGAACCTATAAGAAAATATACTTCTTCAAATAATCCGCATTCAAAAAAGTATAAATAATCAATCATTAATTCATTTTCTATGCTATAAACTTACGTACGTTGGTGTGAGTGGAAGGACCAGGGATGGCCAACTCCTGTTCACCAGACCGAGCGCGTTTCGATGAGACGCGTCTCATCGAAACGCGCGTCTAGACGGTTGGAACCTATAAGTATAAGGAACTTATTAGAAAAAAGTAAACAAGAGACGTATTTTAAAAACTTGCGATTATAAAGTCCAACCACTTACCGATTGCTTACTCTCGTGATTATCACGATTATATTTACAAGAAAACTTCTTCCTTTTTGACAAAAGAATATTAGTTTGCCAAATATATTCTGTGTATTTGTACAAAGTAAGCATGGGTAGACAAAGAAACAGCCAGATGACGTTTTATGGGTTTAGGCGCCAGAGCCAGACTAAAATAAACAGTGAAAATCCCATAAAATGTCAACTTTGATTAGGGGCTTGTTTGTCAATTCTAGTATCGTAAACTCAGGGCGTAGTTAAACTCAAAAACAGTAGACCGCCCCGCGAAAGGAAACCTATCAGAGATCAGCAGTATGGTTTGCATAGATAGCAACAGCCAATGTACTGTCAAAACGAATAATCCTGTGAGTGGATTGTGTAATTTAATTTCATTGACTTGAGGGTCGTGCTGGGGATAGTAAGAGAAGAAAATAGAAGAGAAGAGCGGGAGCAGCGTACGGAAAAGGACGTCTCAATTTGACGTGAACTTGGAGTTCGGTCGGAGACTTCAAGGCAAGCAAAGTCGCAGGTGGGAAGACTCACAACCTTCCTACTTGAAAGTATCGTACGGGGCTCCACTTGGAAAGTTTTTATTAAAGCTCCAAAAATTCTCGATTCGCTCAAAAAGACGAGCTACAAAATCATACGCATCAGCTGCGTAGAGTTATATTCATCGCCACTGCAGAGTGAAGAATTCCGGCGGACTATAATTATTCATCGTTGATTTTCGCATCAGCAAATCCCGATGTTTGTCCAAAAAATACGTAGAGTCCCACTGAACTGATGCAGCAGCATCCTGTCTGTTCATCGTTGTTTTCAGCACCAGCAGAGCCTGATGTTTGTCCTTAAAATACTCCCAGTCCTACTGAACCGACGCAGCAGCATCCCGGCTGTTCGTCGTTGTTTTTCGCATATCAGCAGAGCCTGACGTTTTCCATAAAACACGCTAAATTCGACAGGAGTGGAGCAGCAACATCCCCGCAGCCCCGTAAATGTTTTCTCATCAGAAATTGGATTTTGAAGTGCACGACGAGCCACAGCGTAATGCACCTGCAACAAAACAACGGTCACGTGACTGCAACACCCCATCATAACAGTCGCACGTGAGTCAATATCCATTTATTCCCATTTGTACGAGGTGTACCATTATTTAGGTTTAATTTTAAAATTAGGTTATGAAACTTATTCTATTTTTCCCATTTGCCCATGCTTACTTAGGCAGTAGTTCTTGCATTGTTTTAATTTAATATCTGACATACGTTCTCAGTATTGGTGTAATTTATTGTATTGACATATTGCAATTTAGATAGATATTGTTGCTGAGCCGTTGATTTGATAACAACCTGTATTGATAAATCACAGCACCATAGCAAGAATATCAGCTAGACATTTATGTTTCTGTCCATGTGGAAACTTTCGCCATTTATATAACTGCATAGAATTTGTAGAGTAGTAGTTAGTCATAATTAAATTTGTTACGTTTGTTTAAATTAGTTCTCTCCTTTTTTTGTGTTTTGGATCCTTATACTGATTTCACGGCCATTTGACACTCACATGTTTCGCAAAGAAACTGACGGGTTATTAAGCAATGATAAGCGTAATGATAGGTGCATTTATCCAAGTTAAGCAATTTGGCACATTATTATTAACTTAATAATAATAATAATAATTTATCGTCTCCTTTTGTCACAAAGGCTCAATTTGCATGGGAAGAGAGGCTTGCCGTGTACGATCTTCTTATGGCGGTTCAGAGCCTGCCTTTGAACAAACGTTTTCCCACACTTGTGGGGGGCGCTCGCCTTCACCCCACCGACCACCTGTGGTCTCCGGTCATCCTATAGAGAAGAAAGGTTGTATATAGAAGGTGTAGTCCATATTTTAATCATTTCAGCCATGAGCGTTAACTTTAACGTTACTCTGGAGTGCCTTGAAATCATTTGCTGTAATGGAAATACTGGAGACGACTTACAAAAACCCCAAACTACCGGCAAGTTTCGGTGGTGTCAATGCATTATAATATGCTGTGGAAGGAAAAATCCCGAAAAAGAAGAAGTGGTTGGAGGGACAGGAAGCGTGCACTCTTCATCATCCTACGGGACGTCATTTCAAGCGGAATCACGTATTAGTCAGCGAAATCGATAAACAATGGCAAGCTGATTTAATCGGCATGAGGAGTTTATTTAAATTCAATGATGGAAACAACTATTTGTTTGTTTGGCTTTTTTATGGCGCAAGAGCATCTGGGCTATACTGCGCTATGGAAACAACTATATTCTCACAATAATCGATATCCTGTCGAAATACACAAGGTCTAAAGTGTTAAAAAAGAAGACGGAGCTGGAATTAGTACGTGATTTGAAAAAAATATTTGAGGAAAGAAAATCTCGCAAACTACAGACGGGCGCTGGGTCAGAGTTCAAAAATGCAAATTTTCAATATTTTTTAAAGTCTAGAGGTGTTTCCTTCTTTACGGCTCATAACAAAACAAAAGCCAGCGTCATTGAAAGCATAAATCGCACTCTAAAGTCAAAATGTGGAAATACTTTACCCAGAAAAATGCTTTTGCTATATCTGTGTTTTAGACGATTTAGTGCATAGTTATAACCACACGTATCATCGAAGCATAAAAATGGAACCCGCGAAAGTATCTAAAGAGAATGAGAAGATTGTACGACAAAATCTCTATAGCGATATGAAAAGTGTTAAAACTGTTTATAAATTCAAAGTAGGCGATACCGTAGGCATATCGAAGCGGAAACGAATCTTCGAAAAAGGATATGAATCGAATTGGTCTCGGGAAATATTTGTAGTGAGCGAACGTATCCCTAGGATCCCCGTAGTATATAAACTTAAAGATTTACAAGACGCAGAGATCGAGGGAACGTTTAATGAACTGGAATTGCTAAAGGTTAAAAAGAGCGATTTATACCCCATAGATAAAGTATTAAAAAGGTGAAATAGAGAGAGAGAGAGAGAGAGAGAGAGAGAAAGGTGGTGATATCGAGTATTTCGTGTCGTTTCAGGGATATCCCTCAAAGTTTAACACATGGTTACCTGCTGCTGATGTGTATAAAATATAGCAATTTTTAAGAATTTCCCTCAGTCAGTAAGATGAGTTTCTACCTTACGTTACCGAGTGATAGCAGTCTCGATTACCATGGAGACAACAGATTAAACCACTTTTTCGTAAAGTTATCCAAACCCATTGAAATTAAGGGGGAATGGGAGGTTGAACTCAGCGAATTTATCTATTTTTATTTCTGGTACAACATCACGAACGACTTCAATAAATTTGAGTATGATCGAGGCAATGGTGAATTTATAAAAAGTCGCATCCCATGCGGGTTTTATGAAACAACAGATGACGTTGTCAAAGCATTGATGGAACAAATGGGAATTTCCACTACGATCGGAATAACAGGAGAGTTCGAATCAAGTTTTATGCCTACTCGAGACCTATACTGCATAAAGGACTTGTTGAGATCTTGAGATTTACAGCGGGAGAAGTTTTAGCCCCTCCCAAATCCATCCTCGAAATCGCACAAGGAAATATTACGGAAACTCATATGGAGAGGGTGGTGGAGAGCCCCTATATATCAGATCCTCTGCTGAATCACCATTTCCTGTATGTGTATACAAATATATCAGAAGATGAGATCGTCGGGGATATTTTGGCTCCCTTGCTTCGTATAGTGAAAGTCTTGGGGCGTCACGAAGAAATGGTCTGCGGCTCCTATGATAGACCTCACTACGTACCTCTAAGGCGGAAAAATTTCCAGACTATGGAAATTGTTATAAGAACGCATACCGGGAAAAAAGTCTCATTCTTAAGAGGGCGCGTGATAGTGAAACTACACTTTCATTTAAAGCAACTGTGAAAGATGTATCGACCGTATTATTGTTGTACAAAGACATTAGAAGATTATTACGTGAACCAAGCAGGATCGGGACTTCCCTATTATCAGGGCAGTCCGCTACAGCAAGGCTACGGACTTGGAGGATTTTTCCACTCGTTAATAAGATGGGTTGTCCCTCTGCTGAAGAAAGGTGCTGCCGTAGTAGGAAGGCAAGCACTTCGGAGCGGGGTCGATTTTGCGAATGATGTCATGCAAGGTCAAATCCCAAATGCGGTGGCTACTAAACGCATGAAAGAGGGAAGAAACATACTAGTGGATAAAGAGGCAACTAAAATGAAGAAAATGATCGAACGTGGAAATAAAAGGAAGCGTAAACCTCTAAAACGAATCTTTCGTTCGAAAACTAGGAAAGCGCGTGCACCTGGTATTTTGACTCGTGATGGCTTTCATAAAACAAGTTTCCCCCACCTGCCTGAAATCGGAAATGGACTTATTTGCGCTACCACCTACTCAAGTGAGTATAGAAGGTGGAAAGTGGGTAGAATTCTATACATTATCTAATGTTCGGGATAACGGACCATTGAAATTCAACATTTCCGGAAGCGGAAAAAAATATTTGGATCTCTCTACTACTCAACTCTATGTGAAAGTAAAGATTTTAAAGCAAGATGGAACCCATTTCGTTGAGAAAGACTCTGTGGCACTCATCAACTTATTCCTTCACTCCCAAATCGATATCAGTCTAAACGGACGTGTCATTTCATCCTCATCTAACACCTGCCCGTATCGGGCATATATCGAAACCTTACTCAATTATGAAGAAGATGCGAAGAAGACAACGCTTACAACTGAATGTTTCTACAAAAATACAGCCGGGTATCTTCATGAAACGAACCCTCTAAAGCCCGGTGGGAAAAATAGTGGGCTATTAAAGAGTTATCAACTAACTAAAAATAGTCATACGCTAGATTTAATCGGGAACCTACATTCGGACATGTCCCACCGAAACAAATTACTTCTGAATGTGGTAGATGTGAAAATCAAGCTCAACCGTAGCAAACCCGTCTTTTGTCTCGTATCCGATACAGAAGATAAGGAGTACAAGATCGCCATAGAGCATGCATACTTGTTTGTGAGAAAAATTAAAGTGAGTCCAGGGCTTTCCCTAGGCCATGCAAAAGCTTTAGAAAAGACGTCGCCCAAGTAACCCAGCGACCGAGAGTTGTGTAAAGTATACTCGGCTCCTCAAGAAAGCATGTCTTTCTTATAAGATAATGCATTCATCGGTCAAATGCCTAAAAAGACTATTAGTCATTATTAGCAATGACGCCTTCAATGAAACTTATACTTCTAACCCGTTAGAATTCAAGCACTATCAGGCTAACTTTGTAGCGGTTTACATAGATGGGAACCCGCTCCCTTACCGACCGTTAGAACCCGACTTTGCGTGAAATTCAACTATCCGCGCTTACCATAGCCTATTTGCAGGCACCGAGAAATTGAATCAAGG
Source organism: Dysdera silvatica (assembly GCA_006491805.2). Taxonomy (NCBI): domain Eukaryota; kingdom Metazoa; phylum Arthropoda; class Arachnida; order Araneae; family Dysderidae; genus Dysdera; species Dysdera silvatica. The sequence goes on along the minus strand of QLNU02014646.1, from coordinate 26,865 downwards.
CCGAGGAATACACATCGATAGAGACGATTACTCGAAAGTATGTACTCTGTAGGCATACATTACCTGTATTCTGTAGGCATTTATTACCAGATTTATGCGATGAAGGATACTTGCATCTCATGCAGTTTACGAATTGAAATAAAATTCGTCACTGCTTTACCAAACACCGCATCGCTTGTGGTATATTCAGAATTCCAAAACATTATAGAAATAACACTATCGAGAAATATCATATGTAATTTCTCAAATTGAAATGAATACTACGCAATTAAATAGAATGTTACAACAGGATAATTTTACTCGGCGTTCATTCATGGGAGTTTTCGCCAGCGACCAGTTACCCAGAAAAATAGTCTTCTTCCCAGCTTCCCTGGTGTTAAATGTAGACCCACAAACGATAGGGGGTGGGGTAGGCATTGGCTGCCTATCTAGGTGAAGTCTTCAATAACTATCGAATTATTTGATTCCTACGGGAACTCACCAAACTTTTTTTGGAGGACCGATATCACAAATGTTTACGAAATATACACATATAAAATATAATGACGTGCCTCTCTAGTGTTCGAATTCCTCCGTATGAGGTCAATATTGTATTTTTTATATTTATTCGAGATGCCGTGGGCAAAATATTCAGCCAATGACGTGCGAGTATATAATTTGATAAAACAAAAGTTCGGGATTATTGTAAAATTTCATAATTTTTGAAAAAATAAAATTTGTTATAAAAGTCAATTTTACATGCCTATCTCAATCATTTCTAGTTATGGAGCCCATCCGAATCCACCATCCGTCCACGATTTTAATTTGTGGACCAACGGAAAGTGGAAAAGGCGTGTTTGTACGCGATTTCCTTGAACATAAACAATAAATTTTCAATGTGAAACCAGCTAATGTTGTATGGTTTTATTTACGGTATTCAGCAAAAACTTTACGATAAAATTGCTGACGTCAGTCAAGTTCGTTGAAGGATTACCTTCAGATTTTAAAGATTATCTAAATGGTCCTACTCTATTAGTTATCGATGATTTGATGGTAGAATGTAGGAATGATAAGAGGATTATGAATTTGCTTACCAGAGGAAATCATCATCATAACTTAACAGTGATGTTCATTTCTCAGAACATATTTCACAAGGGATCTCAAATAAGAGAAATATCTCTCAATGCACATTACATGTTCCTATTTAAGTCATGTCGCGATCTAACACAAATCATGTGTTCAGGACATCAGATGTATCCAACAAAGACAAAAAATTTCCAGAAAGCGTTTCAGGACGCTACAAAGACCCCATTTTCATACCTCCTCGTGGATTTGCGACCAGAAACACAAGAAGATATGCGGTTACGCACGAATATTCTCCTCCACCAAGTGCAAACCGTCTATCAAAGTCTTTTCTGATAATGTACTTAAAAAGAAGATTTGGAAGAAGAGAAAGTATCTGGGAAAATGATGCTGATGAGGTTGGGTCTTGAACAACCACGTCTTCTCTGTGTATGTCCGCAAAAATCTCGAGCTAGCTTTTTGAAAAAAATGGTCATTACTGGCATAAAAGTAATCTGCTAGTGTGTTTTGAACACTATAAAGGGGAATGTGCCCTTAACCAAAGGACAAAAAGAAAAGTTACGAAAACATAGAAACACGCTTCGCAAACTCACCGATAAAAAATACCACTATTCAAGAAACGACGACTATTAGTACAAAAAGGTGGTTTTCTAGGACTAATTATTCCTGCAGCTTTAAGTGTGTTGACAACACTCCTTTCCAAATAGTATGGAATATACTCGGAAAATGGTACTCATACCACAGGAAAGATTCTCGAGACATACTCTGAGCGACCGACAATTGTCGGAATTGGATAAGTAGATGAAGCAAATCCTTGAAAGCACGGACGAGGATCATGTGAAAATTCAACGTTATAACCAAGTGCTGCGGAAAAAGATCAACGCGGATATGTTTAATCCGCCAGAACTTGTTCGAGAGGAGAAAAGTGACACGCCCGAACGTGTCCCAGAAGCTCGAACATCGAATATTGAAGAAATAGTGCTACGAAGCGTACCGAAGCCTACTCGCGGTACTGCGCTGAACATTACGGATTATTTTTAGAAGCATAACGATGCTATTTCATGGGCCGAAAATGGTGAACTTATTTACAAAACACATGTAATACCCTCTTCAAACGTGATTGATTTAATCCATAGTTTATTAAGAAATAAGAAGTCATATAAACCTCTTCCAGCGAAAGACGAATTTGTAGATGCTATTAAAAAAATTAACCTACCTCTTAATTATATTCACAGTGAAAAAGTACTATCCAATATCAGAAATGCTAAGAAGGATGGTTCACTGCCTAAAAAGAGATTATCTGTTACACAGATAGGAAAATCTCTACCGATTCGTAAGAAATCTGTATCACAATGGCTTAAATATTGAATAAAAAAAGTTTCTGTATATTAGTCCCTTTTTATTTTTTTAGCATATCACCATTCGCGGATAATTAATATTACAATATAGGGATTAGCGGGGGTATCTTAAATAAATCTAACGCTTATATGTATCACTTGAAAGAAAAATGACTTACCGAATCCATGTACTCCCAGGGTGACAGATCAATGTCGTCGTAATCAGCGAGGGTCTTCTCGGCTTCAGTTGAGGTGATTTTAGCGTACGTAAATTCCTATAATATAGAAAGATTATAATACAATACAATACAAATGAATTTTATTTTCATACATATGTGTATAGATTACATATGCATACATGCATGATGGATTACATGCTAAAACAAAAAGTTAAGGCACATGCAACTTGAAAACTGTGGCTGTTTATGTTTGGATAGATAAAAAATCAGTTTTAAGTGTTTGTTGTTGTTTTTTAAATTGTTTTATTGGTATAACATTTTTATTTCGTCTAGTATGTTGTTCCAAATATTTAATCCGTAATAATTCATATTATCTTTTCCATAATTAGTTCGAATATATTTTGTTTTAATTTTTTTTATGACGAGTATTTTATTTGTGGTCTTCTTTTATTATTTCTATTATGTCTATGTGTTTTCCTTCGTGTATTCTTTCGTATACGTCTTGAGATATTTTTAATTTGTGTATATATTCTATGTTTAGTAGTTGATGTTCTTGTCTAAATTGATCGGTTGATTGGTATGATGATTTTATTTTATTTATTGTGTCACGTATTAGTTTATTTGGTTTTAATAAATTTGTTTTAGTTAATTTTCCCCATGTTGAATTTCCGTATAACAATGTACTATAAATTATTGAATAATAAATATCAATTTTTGCATTTAAAGTTAGTTTATTATTTAATCTTGTTTAATAATAAGCTTTAAAGCCTATAAATATAACAGCTTTTAAAAAATGGATAAAGTAATAAAATTAGTTTAGAAAATATGATCGAAAGGATGGCGATATTAATCGGAAAAGTGAATTATAAACTAGCTGAAAAAGAATTTAAGGCGTTAGTTGATTTCAAGAAAATTAAAACAAAAAAATTATCAAGGAAATAATTAGCGTATAAAGGAATGGATAAAGTAGAAAAAATTAGTTTAGAAAATATCATCGAAAGGATTAAAATAGAAGCGTTCTAATTAGCTTTTAAAAAAATTCAGAAAGTGATAAAACTAGTTTTGAAAATATGATTGGCAGGATTATGGATCGGTAGAGGGAATAATAAGCTAGCTGAAAAATAAAGGTGATAGTTAAATTTGAAAAAATTAGAACAAGCAGTTAATTAAGAAAATAATTAGTATATAGAAAACTAGGACAAGATGAGAGTATTTACTTGATTGGAAGTCATTATAATGCGTTGAATGAAGAAGTCGAATAAGTAAGAGATTAGAAAATGAGTAACAAGCTTGTAAACTCTAGGAAAAGAAGTGACTTCAAATCGTAAGATGACCGCTGTATATCTGGTATTGCCAATGGTGAGCGAAAAATGTGGATTCAGCTACGAAGAAAATAGCCAGCTAATTTTCCAGTATGAGAATGAAAGCAGAATCATCCCGTCACGTGATATTTTAGCTAGAAAAGAGCGAAACCGGTAATTGTAACCGGATGTTGGAACCAGATCTCTAAGCGTGGGGATCAGGATGTGTTGGCGATGAAATGTCTGAAGCGACGAAAACATATTGGGAATTGGTTTCAACTTGTTCTGAACCGTAGTTTCTTGTCAGGAACGGAACATCACGTTGTTTTGACTGGTCTTGGGTTAGAATCGTTAATGATGGGATGAAATTTAAAATAAGGATTTGAATATGAGTGAAAATACAAACTTACAGTTATTTTAAAAAAATCGCGATAAAATACAGTAACTATAAATTTTAGACACTCGTCTATAAAATCGTCTTAGAGAGATGCTCGTCTTAAACAGGTGAACGGTCGGACATTTTTTGTCAATCGCCAAATTCACATAGGGAAATAAACTAAAATTTTAAACCATAATTAAAACGGCTGTTCGAAAGACCGTTGTCATGTAGCGAAAGATTTCCAAAATAACTAAAAATTAAATAAATATAAAAGTAAAAATTAGAAAATTTTCGAGTAAAAAAAAAATTAAAAAACTTTCGATTGAAAAAAATTAAAAACTTTTGATTAAAATAAAAATTTAAAAACTTTTGATTAAAAAAATAAATAAACAAATTAAAAACTTTGGAAAAAAAAATTTAAAAACTTTCGATTAAAAAAAACGCCAAATAAAAACCCGTGCCAAATATTCTTGCAACCACATCCGTACAACCTCCCAAGCCTACCAGGTGTGTCACCTCCCAGGCCTCCCAGATGCCAGGCGTGCCAGTGGCGTAGAAACCCCAGTTTTCCTCTACTATGGTGTCAGTTACCAATCATATCAAAATGGTTGACAATTATCAGTCTTAAACCTGAAAATTTAAAAAATTATCAGACACCAAATGGTAAGAAAACCAAATGGATGAGAATTTACCAAAAAAGAATACATATCCATTGAGAGAGAGAGAGAGCATAACAATCACCACAGTACAAGACATTTGGAAAACACAACATGGATTTAATAAATTATTTTATAAAGAATGAGATGCTAATCACGTGTATTTGTGGGACCAATTTTTTGTCTTCAGAATTAAAATATAGATAAAAATGAGTTAAAAATAATCCATTTTCATATATAGTCTATTAAGACTTTTTTTGAGCTAAATCTCGATAATTTAATTATTCTCAGTGCATGATTATGACAAATAATTCGGAATTTGGTTAAAACTATCGATGTCACTGCCCAAGATAATCAGCGTATGAAAACGTATTTTTATTTATCATAGGCATATTGTTAAAATTTTCTCGTAACCACAGCATTCTGATAGAGGCTAAATAAGAGAGGAAACTTTGTACTGTGCCATAATGTGAGCACTTACAATAGAATTTAATAAACTTTGAACGCTTATAATTATTGTAACTATATTGTTACGACGTGGGGAGTTATGTTATAAGCTAAGAATATACAGAACAAAATATCCTTCGATAACACCATGTATGATGGAATAGAGAGAAATTAATTGATTTACTCCGAATCGTCTAAGATATCAGCATCGTTTGAGATATCGCAACCGTC
>QLNU02014645.1:15898-35443 GCA_006491805.2 Dysdera silvatica | reverse complement strand
GTGCGGGCTGGGCTTTCTATCCAAGAGGCAAATTAATATTTGCTGCACGGATGGAAAGGCGGAAGGGGAGGGCTAATTCACCAACCCGTCTAGCCAGCGTGGTGAAATGATGGCTAATTCCTCCAATATGCTAATACACCAAAAACCATGGCCCCTAGTCTCCAGGTGCTGGAGTGCTCCTGATCAAGGCAGCGGTCAGCGTGGCATGAAAGCAGGGGGTGCTAAGAATCACTGGAATGGCCCAGGCTGCCGTTTGTTATTGACCTTGGCAACGTATAATGGACGATCCCTTGCTTCTGAAGCAAAACTTCAAGAATTGGAAGAAGAACTTGACAAGATCAAATGGGACATTGTAGGACTCAGTGAAGTTAGAAGAAAAGGTGAAGAGTTGGTGGAACTTAAAAGTGGACATTTGTTTTATTATAGAGGAACGGAAACTGGAAGAACAAGTGGTGTTGGCTTCTTAATCAACAAAAGAATTAAAGACTACCTTCTTGAAGTCGAAAGCACGTCAGATCGAGCAGCGAGGCTCGTTGTTCAACTAACCCAGCGATACCAACTTCAGATAGTACAGGCATATGCACCAACATCAAGCCATACCGACGAGGAGGTTGAGGAATTCTATGAAGAAATCAAACAGCTACATACCAAGGGGAAACAACACATCAAGCTCATCATGGGAGATTTTAATGCAAGAATTGGACAACAGGAACAAGGAGAGACATCGGTTGGTAAATACGGATACGGGGAAAGGAATGAACGTGGCGATCAACTCATAGAATTTGCCGAAGCTGAAAATCTTAGCATCATGAATTCATTTTTTAAGAAGAAACTACAAAGAAAATGGACATGGAAACACCCCAATGGAGGAACCAGCGAAATTGACTATATACTGGCAAACAAGAAATCAATTATTGAAGATTGCAGCGTACTGAACAGATTTAATACTGGAAGTGATCATCGAATGGTGAGATGTAAAATGCACTTAAATACTAAACTAGAAAGGCAGAAGCTCATTAGGAAACAAGTATGTAAGAGGGTGGATTTAAAGAAATTAAAAGAAAATACCGAGGCATTCAAGTTGGAATTAAAAAATCGCTTTTCTGCACTGGAAGGACTTATTGAAGAAGTTGACATCTCAGAAGCAAATGAAAACATTGTTAAGACAATAATTGAAACTGCTGGGGAAATTGGTGGTGTAATATGTAAAAAGCAGAATAGCAAATTATCTGAGAAGACGAAACAACTCATGAAAAGGCGAAGACTTATGAAGGTGGACAATCAAAATACCAGTCGCAAGATCGAGTATGTAGAACTTTGCAAAACTTTGCGCAAAAACATGAAAGAAGATATAAGAAAATTCAATTGTGAGTTAGTAAGGAAGGCCATTGAAAGCAACAAGAGCCTTAGGGTTGTTAAAGGGAGTTTGTCTATTGGGAAGAAACACATCATTGCATTAAAAGGAGAGGATGGCACTGTAACAAGAAATAGGGAAGAAATACTTAGAAGAGTTGAAGAATTCTACAGAAAGCTGTATGAGGGAAACAGTGGATTAAACGAAGACTCTGAGATAGTCGAAGGAACAGCTCCTAAAATCTTAAAAGAAGAAGTAGCATTTGCAATAAAAAGTATGAAGAAAGGAAGATCCCCTGGCGATGATGGCATTACATTAGATATCTTAAAAGAAGCTGGAGAACATGTAGAAGACATACTCGCAAAATTCTTTACCAAATGCCTCAACAGTGGTAACATACCAAACCAATGGGATTCTGCAACAGTAATTCTTTTGCATAAAAAAGGTGATAAAGAGGATTTAAAAAATTACCGACCAATTAGCTTGTTACCTGCTATTTATAAAATCTTCACAAAAGTGCTAACACATCGCCTGCAGAAAAAATTAGATGCAGCTCAACCAAGAGAACAAGCTGGATTTCGAAGTGGATTCAGTACAGTGGACCATATTCAAGTATTAAGAGAATTAATTGAAAGAACACATGAATATGAACTTCCATTGTGTGTGGCATTTATTGACTATGAGAAGGCCTTTGACTCTATTAAAACATCAGCAGTCATCAACTCTTTAAGATCAACAGACATCGAGGATGTGTACATTGACATGGTGAAACGTGTGTATAAAAATGCAAGTGCAAAATTTCGGTTACATAAAGATACCAAAACTATCAAAATTGGTAAAGGTGTGAGGCAGGGAGATACCATTTCTCCAAAACTTTTTACTTCAGCTTTACAGATGATTTTTCAGCAGATAAATTGGAATAACAGGGGAATAAAAATAAATGGTGAATATTTAAATCATTTGCGGTTTGCTGATGACATTGTTATTTTTTCAACGAACCCATCAGAACTCCAAGACATGGTACAGGAGCTCTCAACTAGAAGTAAAGAAGTTGGACTGAAGATGAACCTACAAAAAACTAAGATCATGTTCAATAATTTTGTAGAGGAAACAAAAATACAAGTTGACAACACTGAGCTAGAAATTGCTGATTCATATATTTACCTTGGCCAGCTGATTTCAATGGATGGCAACATTATGAAAGAACTCAACAGACGTATTAAACTTGGCTGGAGTGCATTTGGAAGAAACAGTTTTATCCTGAAGGGGAAATTGCCTTTGTGTCTAAAAAGAAAGGTCTTCAACCAGTGTGTATTGCCAGTCCTCTCTTATGGATCAGAGACATGGAGTCTAACAGTTGGAGCAATACGAAAGTTACAGACAACGCAAAGGAGCATGGAGAGGTGCATGCTTGGAATAACTAGGAGAGATCGAAAAAGAAACACTTGGGTGAGAGAGCAAACTAGAGTAGAGGACATCATTGTTAAAGTAAAAGGGCTGAAATGGCGATGGGCTGGGCATATTGCAAGAAGAACTGATCAACGATGGACAACAGAAATTCTGAACTGGATTCCAAGAGACCACCGAAGACCTAGAAAACGTCCTCAAACTAGATGGGTGGATGAAATAAGAAAACAGGTTGGGGTGACGTGGAAACGAATGGCCCAGGATAGACTTGTGTGGAAAGCATTTGGAGAGACCTTCATCCAGCAGTGGATAGATAATGGTTGAATATGATGATGATGATGATGATATATATATATATATATATATATATATATATATATATATATATATACGCGTTCGTAAGAGGTATATATTAGATTTCGTAGCTCAGTGGGTAGAGCCTCCGCCCGGCAAGTGGAAGGTCGTGGGTTCAGGTCCCACCGAAGGCAGAAATATTTATTTTCTTTCGAACGTTTCACCATCTAATCACGCCATACCATCGGCGTTGGTATCACTACGCCAATAAACGTTGATTGATTGACATTGTTGTTTGATTTAACTACTCATTGTTGAAATTTAATGTTGAGCGTTATGGTACGTTGCTTAATTAATTAAAGCAAATTAATTAACTAAAACAATTAAATTAATCAATTAATACAATCATTGTAATTAAACAAATTAAATTAATCAACGTAATAAATTAAATTAATCAACGTAATAAATTAAATTAATCAACGTAATAAATTAAATTAATCAACGTAATAAATTAAATTAATCAACGTAATAAATTATATTAACTAATGTAATTAAATCAGTTAATTAATTATCATCGTTCTTACATTGGGCTGCCGAAATGCAAAAACGCCCGGGCCGCCGTCAACTGCCCAGTCCTCCCCTGCGGTTAACTGATGTTTTTCAAAGTATTCAACAGCTTTCTTCAAATGGTAATATGGTTTCGTGACAAAAGTAATCGGTTTTTGGTGAGAACCTTTGCCAACCGTACTTTTATCCAAGAAAAGCACTCAGGATTTGCAATAAAAACCATTTCGTAATTTTGAATAAGCCAGCCACTTATATTCATCAAGCCATTTGCGTTGGAAATGGCGCTTGAAACCTTTCGTGTTTTCTATTGGAAAGCAATAATTCAATGAAGGTTTCCACGAAAATTTCATTTTTTTCGCTTTTTGACTGTTGGTAAGTAAGCTCAACACTTCTTTTATATTTCGATGAACTGTTAAATATTAAAATTACAAAAGGCAAAAGAATATCCAAATTTTGTGACTGATGAAGTAATCTGGAATGCATTTGCATGAAAGGGGGGCAAAAAAGGAAAGAAAAATCGAGAAAGTAGGCAATGCGGTGCCCTACTGCCATCTGTTGGCGAACCGATAACTTATAGCTACATTTTTTGAGGTTATTATAATCCCGATACCAAGCAAAAATATTTACACAAATGAATGATTCATAATAAAATATTTTTGGTGAGTAGAAATTATTCTGCAGGTAGAAACGCATTTTTTAGCTCTTTTTCTTTTTAGTTTAGTAATTCGTTTTTCACTTCCTCATTTCGGAGGGGGCTGTAGCCCCATCAGCTCCCCCCCATCTCGGTACGCTTATGCTGTGACACATAGGTAACACGTTAGTCTATCGTGCCGCAAACCCGGGTTCAATTTCAGTGGCATCGTAAAACGCGAGCCGGTTTGCTGTCCGCCGTAGTCCGAGGTTTAGTTCCCTGAACAATAGAGGTTCGGATTCCTCGAAAAACTCTAGGCTCCTATGACGTTGCCTATACACAAATGTTGTATAGGCGTCACAATTTTAACATTACGGCAGAATTCTATGACTTGAGAAGTTAGTTACGTTTTCAGGGTATGAGTTGGTCATTTGGTCTGTGAGGCGTGTGGTCGATACGAGACAAATTAAACTTCAACAGTAGCAAGTTTATTAAAACATAAACAATAAATATATAATTGATTCCAACGTTACCAAAAGATGGCGTAATTCGAAAGTCAACTTTACTTTATGAAACGAGATGTCGACACAGTTATCAAACAAACTGCAAGGTTTCCAAGACCCGCCAATGGTTACAATATATCGAACCGCTACCAGTCGATCGGTAGTCGCAGCAATAACCTTCAGAAGCTCAGAACCTTTTAGCTCTAGGTAACTTCTGATGTGTATGTAACTCTAGGGCCAACATCCCAGAAGTAACATGCACTGAGTTTTTCCGTACTCTGCGAATTACGCAGTGGACGTTCTCCATCACAAGTTAGGGAGCACATATCCACAATAACATTCATCTTAGAAAAATAACAATGAATCAATCTATAGGCGATAGCTTCTTCCATCAGCACTCAAGGAACGCCCTTGCGCCATAGCAGTCGCACGCTCTACTTCACACCTGTAGCAGGCGAGCCCCGCAAATGATAGAAACGTAAGAACAATAACGTAAATGATAACAGCAATAACGCACTGCAATAACGTAAATAATAACAGCAATAACATAAATAATAACAGCAATAACGTAAATAATGGCAGCACTAATGTAAATAATAACAACAATAACATAAATAATAACAGCAATAACGTAAATAATAACAGCAATAACGTAAATAATAACAGCAATAACGTAAATAATGGCAGCACTAATGTAAATAATAACAACAATGGAGTAAATAATAACAGCAGCAATATCAGTAAACACTCCTGGTGGTACATAGTACCGGTGACGTTAGCACAGCTGAACATCACCTTGAACTTTCCTGCAAACAACTTAATTAACCATAAAGAGCACAACTGATACAACTGGAACGTAACAAATATTAACCAATTAGCTTTCACTGTAACGAACAGCGGGAACTACCCGTTAACCCGGGTTCGGTTCCAATGATATCGTAAAATGAATCGTTTCGTAAATCAGCAGAAGACAATAACATTTATTCAGAAACACGTTTAATTACACGTTGCTAAACTATTGCACCGGTAGCGCAAAATGTTATATGAATCAGGTATTTACCCTTACTTATTAGTTGTAACAGTAGCATATAATTACAATATAGGCATGACGACAAATATACACTATTTTTTCAATACAGTCCCCAATAATCGATTGAGCATTTGTCCCATCGCAGCACCACATTTGGGATGCCCCTGTAGAATTCGTCCAATCTGACTGTGGAACCGCCGCCGGACTGTTGTCTTTGGTTTACTGTCGTAATGTGGAATCGCTGTCCTGCCAGAAACTTCTTCAACGGACCGAAAACGTGGAAATCACTAGGGGAAAGGTCCGGACTGTATGCAATCAGAACCGCCGACAAGCTCCGGTCATTTCACTGGGAGAGTCTGGACCACCCACCATACAGTCCGGACCTCGCCCCTAGTGATTTCCACGTTTTCGGTCCGCTGAAGAAGTTCCTGGCAGGACAGCGATTCACGTGCAACGATGAAGCCAAGACAGCAGTCCGACGGTGGTTCCACAGTCAGCCGGACGAATTCTACCACAGGGGCATCTCAAATTTAGTGCTGCGATGGGACAAATGTCTGAACCGGTGTGGGGATTATGTGGAAAAATAGTGTAAGATACGTAGAATAGTATGTATATTTGTAATTACCTGTATGTACCTTATTTTGGCTAATAAAAAATAGGAGCAAAGACTTTCTGATTCGCCCTCGTATAATGTTTAATTTTGCAATTAACTGATTTGGAAACAGTTCGATATCTTTGTATATATATCCAATAGATAAAAAGTATTTATATATATTTTATGTGCCCAAATATACGATTTGTATTGGTTTTCTCTAAGGTAGGAGCACACTAAAAAACAAATGAGAGTGATTTCGACAAAAACATAAAACTACTAAAAAACTACTTAAAAAAAAAAAGAAGAAAAAAAAAGACTGTGGCTGGTTACATAGTATAGAGAAATTGACGTGGGCGTATTTCCAATTCAACGGCGTTTGTGGCTGCAGGGTTCAATGAATCTCATAAATGGATTGATACATTTATTGTTACGTAGAAACCGTCGTTGATCCCCTCTCCGACGTTCACATCTTTCTTTGCCTTTCCCGTGCCTCCAAATCCTCTGAGCCATTGATAACGATATATTCTTGGATAGATGCTGAGACGCTCTTTCCGATGAAATGCGTTTTTTATATTTCATGTTTTAGCATTTGCGCGAATTTCAGCTGACAGCGTAAAAATTTTCAATTTTATTTTCTTGTTTGAAAATTTTCCACTATCTAAATCTGGTTCGATGTTTTTGAAAAGACAAAAACCAGCGCTGTAGCTTCTCGGAGTCATGGACTATACTGATTGGAAATTTCCGCGGACGCGCAAAATGGCGCTTTTGCGTCGTTCTCCGTCCCCCACGTACTGGTCATGCGCGGCGGTGACTCCACGTTTTAGCGACAATGGAACTGTATACCGGCTAGAATAATAGTGAAATCATTCTAGTCGGACTTGTAGTTTCGAAATTATTCAGTGGTTTTGTATCTGCATGCAAACATTGCATCAAGATTTCTGAAATGTCACTAAGTATTGGAGTGAACTTCTACACGTTTTCATTTCCAAAAATAAAAATAATATATAAATAAAAAAGTTTTAAAATAAAATTAGCGGGTTTCAAACTAAAACACAATTTTGCTTTCTCCCAAAGGTATGGGGTTACTTGCAATTTCACTACTTATCCAGAAATATTGACTATCTTTTTCAGTATAGCTTGAGCTGCAACATTATATTGCGATTCATTGAGAAATTCTCGCAATATAATGCCCACATCAGCTGCGTTTACCTCAAATGGATTCATCACCCAGTTTGAGATAATCATCTGCAGCATGTCGTTAAACCCAAATTGCATATCATCATACAAATTCTTCAAATATTCAATATCTACAAAATGATCGTCTTGAAATTCTATGTCAATCAAGCGTAGTAAATGAAGGAAATTGCATTAATTCACGATGTCCAATATTGCTACAGAACAGTTTGAGTTTTCCAAGGTATGAGATTGCAGTTATTTCCTTGCAACTATTTATTAGAACAATTCAACTTTTCAAATATATCACGCTTAGCAGCAATTATCTGATCCCCAAGCTGCTTAGCATTTAGAATTGATATATTGTCATCCCAAAGTGTAACAACATAGCGAAGATAATTAATTCTCTTTTGATAGCTATCAAACTTTCGTATATATATTAGTAGATTTTTAAATTCGTTATTTTCTTTGCGCAGTTATCGAAACAAACTACTCTGAAGTACATTTGATTCTATTTATAGCTTTTATAACTTGCTATAGGATGCATATTTATTTACGCGATAGAGAATGCGTTTAATTTGTCAACACATCTGATTCCTGCTCGCCAGCAGCCAGTCAGTGTTGCCATTGCACAGGTTAGAAACTCGCTTAGGGTGTTGAGAGATTCGGTGGTGTTGTCTCTAGTTGTAGAAAGTCTTCCCAGATGGGAGATTTCTTTCAAGAATTTTGTGTTTCCTCCAAAATTAATGAAGCAATCAATAGTCAATTATTAAATAATCTGATATCGCCTTGACGTTACTTTTTTAAATTAGTAATAATTTTATTTTGTAGTCAACTGCTCGTGGCCCCCCTCAATATGCCCCGTGGCTCCCAATTTCATGCTGTCAACCCGTGGCCCCAAAACTTCTACATAACCCACAAGGGGGTCATGTGGCTCCCGTTAAGAAACACTGACTTAGACCACTTTCACAATTACCGGGACATATAATCTTTTAAGCTGTTCCACCATTGTCTGTCTATTGTTGGAAGAAAGTTTTTTCAATCCCCTTTTACACGCGCTTATTTTAAGCAATTTGTTTTCGTGTACTCCCAACGTGTTTTCATAGCTTATCCATTCTTTTCCTTTCTTCGGTCTTTAATGGTCTTTCGAAATTCCACCGAGGACTTCGGTTATTATGAATAACAAACCTGATCAACAATAGACAACCAAAATTTTTTATCAGATTCTGAAAGACCACCAAAGATCGCAGAAGCGACCTCAAGGAAGATGAATAAAATATTGTTTACGATGGTCAGTTATTACACTGAAAAATTACTCGATGTCGAATAACTTTTCAACAAAAAAGCATGAAAAATAAAATAACCTTTTAGAAAGATAACAATTAATGTCTTTTGCGTCTTTCTAAAATTTCTATTTTAATCTTCAAGTTCATTAAAATAGTTAAACAAGTCAACAACTGAAAATTTCCAAGATAACAAGGTGACTTGGAATAAATGATCCTATGTCCGTCTTCCATTTCATAAACAATAATAAATTGCATCCGGATGTTGTTGAAATTTAAAGCAATTTCATAAATCATTAAATCTCATTACCAAATTCAAAATCTCATTCTCAAAGGAGACTCATTATTTTGAAATTTATTTGGCGAATTACAAACTTACGACAAATTAAATTTCGTTGCAGTTAATAGTAAAAAATAATTTTAACTTATTGGAGTTACCTATGTGAGTTGCAGGAATGTGAGTTTTAGAAATAATTCTGATTTATTTTCTATATGTGCTGCTATAACTACGACTATCTATTTTTAACCTTCCGTCAGGTGCGGTACTTTTCGTAGCGAGAGTAGGCGTGGGATATAAAAGTGATACCTAGCGATTGACTACTTTGGGAACTTTGTCTAATAATAAAATAATATTATTTTGCTATCGGAACACTAAACGCTATTTCTAGATAACGAACGGGAATATTAGCATACGCAGGGAGGTGTAATCCCCATTGCAGTGAAATTTTGTATTTAACATAGGAATATGTGAGGTGTAGCTCTGTAACTCCACTCCCCCATTGAACCTATAACCCGCCTTACGAACTTTCTGCGTACGCCTATGAATGGGAAGATAGTAAGATAGTACTGTAAAGTATACGACCCTGACATGTACCAGTAACAAATGATAGAAAAATGTTCCACGCCCAACAATCTGATAAGCCGCGCCTGACGGAAGGTTAAGAAGGAAGCATGATAGGGATTATTCGATTGTTTTTTCAATTTTCTAATGACGGACGTAAGGAAAGCCAAAGACGAGCATGTAAAATTATGTGAAAAGAAATTAATGGAGAAACTAACCATGAAAAATGTTAATGAAGATAATGAAGAACAGTTGTTCTAAAAATTGCTGTGTAAATTTAGATCCTATCCTTTTGTGCGACGTAAAACTTACAATCGCAGCTCAGGTATAATGAGATTTGTAAGACTTTCTCAATGCTGCCTAAGTGGAGCAAACTTTATGTCTGTATGTTAAATACACAGACATAAAAAATATACAATTCGCCTGAAATAAACTTGATTGACTGATTGAAGGACAAACAAGATCATGCTGTACCAGGACTTAAGAATTTTCCGGAGAATTCGAACAGCTGTCGTCTAGGGCAGGGATGGCGAACCAGTGGCACGGACGGAAATTTTTCTGGCACATCAATGACATTGTTTGTTTGCGTCTTAATGCGCAAGGACAGCTAAAATCATGTTGCTCCGGACTTAAAACTTTCCGGGGAATTCGAAACTCTGTTACTTAGGAAACCAAACCGTGGTTTATGGTAAGTAGAAAATACGGCACGCATTTTACAGTATCATTGGACTCATATTCAGGTTTACAGAACCATATACGAACATATTACCTCTACGTCACCGTAGAGCAATGCTATAAGTCAATGCTTCTCAATTTTTTATCGTACGGAACGCTTTTCTTACCACGTGCCTAGCCACGGGACTTTTCTATAAGTATTATTTGCGAAAAATCTAAATTGTTGCTAGTTATCTCTGCTTGAATATAAACATAATAAGCATTAAATTAGTATAGAAAGATGGATATTACCAATTCTATTGTATTGTGGTGTTAGGTATGGTTAGTCGTCAGCTCTAAGACAAAGATTCCCAAAGTAGGCGGCATGTATACGCACGGACGCACAAAATCAAATAAACAAAACTATCTAAATCACCATGAATGTCATAATGCAAAAGTAGACAATAGTTTTTACTTTAGCATCTCAATATGAACTCAAATTGCATTTAAAGAGATGAAATCTCCCATTGGAAAAAAAATATCTTGGAAGAAATTTCCATTACATTTGTAATCATTTTAATGTCCTTTTCTCTTTCATCCCAAAAAACATCTCAGTTCTTTTAAGATTAAAAAGAGTAAAGAATTTTGTCCACTTTTTATATTGAGTTTTTACGCTAAATGAAAAAATTTGAACAAAATATTTTTTTATGTAATTCAATCTCATCGTCGTTGGGCTAGTCACTTTTTGAGGAATTATACCCTCTTTATATTATCCCCCTGAGAAATTTCTGAAATTTCTCGAATGAAAGGGTCCCATTGCTCCAAATCTTGGAATCAGCACTTTTAATCAAGAAAATGCATTTCATGACTTGACGACGAAATTTCATTACTTTCGCTCATCAAGTTCAAAGTAGAACGATAACCAAAGGAAAGCGACAACAATTTCGAAACTGATTAAAGTCCGTTAACGAAAACGAAGAAAATATTAAAATTGCTCTATGCTTCACGAATTATTTGATGGCAGTATTGGAAGACTGCACTTTCCCAAAATTGATTTGTTCTTTCTTTGTATTTTCGCTACCATTACCTGAGGTATTTTCCGGGATCGTGCAAAATATCGTCGTTAATCAGAAATGGTTGTGAAGTAGAACAATGTTATTGGAAGAAATTACTGTATTCATATAGATTAACAATACTGACAACAACGTACAAAGGTTAACCAGGGCTTACCATAACTAGTAAAATTTGACACTGGTCGGAATATACGAAATACAAATGAAGAAGGTAAAAGACATTTACCATCTGCAAAAATATTCGCAACGTTTCGAGAACTACTGTTCCCTTCATCAAGCGAAAGTGTCAAGGAAGTGTAGGCGTTCGGTATTTATACCCCAACTTTGGTTTTTCCTCAAAACTATCCCGCAGACGGATCATCCCCCCCCCTCCTCCCCACCGTCTGAATCTGGATTTTTTAAGAACTATCGCGCGCTCGGTAATCCCCCGCCCCCATGGCTAAATCTGGTTTTCCCCATCTCCTAGCAAAAATGCGGTAAGGTTCAGGCATCGATTTTGCGATGTTCATCGCCTTACTTCGCATTCGAAAAGTCTCCCAAGACTCCAGAAAAAGTCTACAATAGCGAGAAGTTACATTTTTATGAAGAACTTTTGTACTTTTCCAATCGGGAACATGACCTCTTTACCAGGCATGTTCTGCCAGAAATAGTCACCTCATCCCTCTCCACAGCTTGTCTACAAAAGATAAGAAACTCAAGAAGAAAAAAAACTGCGTCAAAAATAAAATGAATAGTACAATATCAACGTTATGAGCGAGAGTCGATAACGCTTGCGCCGAGGACATTTGGGCCGAAACCACAACCTTTACTCTTTTTATTTAATCACCCTGCCCTGGGGCTGGACAGAGGGCTCCAGAAAGAGGGCAAAAAGGAAAAAAATGAGGACAAAAAGTTTTTAGGGGAAAAACTATTAACGTTAAATTGTGCAAATACTACAGTTATTATGAAAATAAAATAAATATTAAAAAAACATATCTAAAATTATTTAAAGTTTTTATTTAGTAAATGATGCAAAAAAAAATAATGAATTATAAAATCAAATACGGGATTTTGTAGCATTTTATAACAAAGATATAGGCGAATATTTAGTTCAAGAAATAATTTCATTGAAAGAATTTATTTTGAACCTAAAAAGATATACAACAAAGCGCTGATTATCCGGTCGGGGCCGAAGGTAGTGCAGATAATCGAAACTCAGGATAATACGACAGCTGATTTTAAACAAAAATCTCAACTATTTTAAGAAATATTAAATACTTGTTTTTAAATCTTCTAACGTATACAGTAGATTCTCGTTATAACGATTACCGATACAACGAAAAATCCGTATTTTCACGATTTAGTCCAGATATTTTGTTTTTCAATTCCTTCTATTAGCTCACACTCTCCCTATATATATATATTTATATATCTTGTTCAAATTTTCAATCGTTAATAAAATACTTTCTATCCATCCAATCAAGTTCAAATAAATTTTTTTAAACTTGTAGTGGATGACACTTGATGTTAATACAGTTTTTTCAAATATTAATTCATTAATTAAATTTAAATGATTTTTTTTTTGCTTTCCTTTGGTGTATTTGGCGATTAATGCTTGCCGCCAATTACAGCCAAATGTCGCCAAAATTGCTTTTCGCAATTTTTCCCTTTCTTCCCTTTTATTTGAGCAGCGAATTGAAGGAATTGACTTTAAAAAAAAATTTTTTTATTATACTTGTTTATATTTAGTCTGACACTGAATGTTTATCTAAAATGATTACATTGACAATTAAAATCACTGAACAGAATTCAACTCTGTCTTGAACGTGTTAAAGCCCCTTAGTTTTACAACATACTTTCCAGGTTTGGACGAGACGACAACCTTCGCGTCTTCAGCTGTTCTCTATTGTACAAAGAACCATGTTCACTTCAATTCTTGGGACTTAATTTCGTGAATTAGTAAAAAACATGATTGATATTTTTATTTCTGCTCGTTTACAGTCATAGCCATTATCGAACCCACCATCAACGTAGAATTTTCAAAATTATTGGGGGGGGGGAACCTATTATGAACATTCATTCATAGGCGTAGAGTTATACGGGCCCGAGCCCCACAACAATTTGAAATAAATTGCAATTTTACATATACTGTAATGTAAAAATGTACGAAATATGTGCTCGGGCACCTCCAATAATTTTGAAAACTCTGCGCTGATGTGAATATTTATACATATACTATAAAGTATAACTTAATTTTTATTAATTTATATACAGTGAAAAATCGGTTATAACGACCTTCAAGGGACCGTCCAAATTCGGTCGCTATAACCGATAGTCGTTATAAACGATATCTTTTTAAAATCATAGTATAGTAATAGATTTTAGAGATTTATAAATTGTTTTGATAGTAAAAATATTAAACTTTTTGACCTTTGGTGGTGAGACCTTGTCAGGCCTTTAGTTGCCTTTTTTCCCATCCCAATTCCTGGCATCTATATTCATGCTTTTAACAGTTATTATTTTAAAGTTCATTATTGATAATATCTCTTATTTATGTATTTTATATATTGTCTTCCGTTGTTGTTAATGAATTTAGAGTACTTTTCAATATCTTGTATATATTAGATGCCTGGATAATAAATTTGAATTTGATTTCAAAATTAAGTAAAGATATATACCTACTTATAATGAATTTAATTACCGTACATATTAAATTATTGACCATTGTAGCGTAGCAACTCTATTGAAAAGGAGCTTGGTCTTAATTTCATAATAATGGATTTTTTGTTGTATGCTACAAAATCCCATGTTTGTTTTTCTCATTAGTTATTTTTTAATTTTTTTTTGCATCATTTATTAAATATAAAAATTTGAAATAATTTGAGATGTTTTTTATTTTTTTTAATTTTCCTAATAACTGTATTATTTGCGTAATATAACGTTAGTAGTTTTTCCCTAAAAGCTTTTCATCCTGATTTTTCCCCTTTCTGGCCCCCTGTCCAGCCCCGGAGCAGAGTCATCAAATAAGAAGGGTAAGGGTTGTGGTTTCGGCGCAAGTGTCCCGAACTCACGAACGGAGATTTGATACATGTGTAATTAAATATTACAAATACGTTTTTTTTCTCCAAAAATTCCTTTCGGTATTCATTATATGCGTGCAATGCTTGATATCCAATGGGAGGGGTTTGAGGCCCCGCCACTAGCTTTACAAATATTCCAGCACTCATCTATATACCTAGGTATAATTAGCCTCGCAGTTTATGGGGGGTGAGGGTGGGGGGGCTAAAGCTCTTACCTCAATGCTATTTCATTGAATCAGAAAATATCTAGGAGGATAAGCCCCTTAGCCCCCCCCACCGGTTATGCTAATGTCTATATAACGCGTACAAGATAATTTCGTTTTCATATCTTCCGTCCCGCTGACTGAAAAAATGATCCAAAGCGGCCCGCGATGAAAACCAAAAATATTGTCATAATCAGGTTAGAAATGGAGGAGAGCGGAAAGCAATAGCTTGTTTTAAGACTCTCTTCCAATAAGGTAACCTATTTCATAAAACATAGTTTCCTCGATTTTGGTTGCCCCGATTCACATTATTTCCTTTATACGTAACAGTAATTTTATTTTCGGCGGACTATAAAACAAAGCATTGTTTTATATATTTATAGTCTCATTTGAGAAACTGTGATATTGGGCAGGATGAAGCATTGAGTTGACGCATGCAATTTATTCAAATAGAAAAATCCGTTCGAATTTGTGTGCCATAGACCTTTTTTAATTTATTTATTTTCGTGAAATAATTTTAACACATTTTTTAACAAGTTGGTGCTTCTCAGATTCAGACCGTGTCATCTGCTGACGTGAGTAGATCAGGAGGGGAAAAAACAAAGTGAGGGTGGAAGGAATTTCTCAGCTTGTGAATATCACAGTTTTGTCTAGGGAAAGAAACATTTGCAAATATATTAAAGAACTTTTAGCAATTGGTGGTAGCTAAGTATCTGAGATTTTAATTTTAGAAAAGAACACCTTAGACAGACACATTTACTGGATATGCTACATTTTGCCAGATTCTTTTTTTTAGGAACGTTAAATGTTCATTGTTTAGAGTTCGCAGAGAAATGGTAAATATTTGATGTATACTAACGCGATTGATGCGAATCAGTTCAATTCCGTTGTTCTGCTCTCTTCTGCAAAGACATGTTTCCTTGCCTTGCCAAGGAAGGAAGGAGGGTGTGACACCTCGTTTTCCGGTAGGTTAACTTAATGCTTAAGAAGTTCATTTATTTTATGTGATTCTAAAGCTCATGAAACAAAGTTTGTTTCGAACTTCTTAAAAAATTAGTGATTGCTTTGTTAACATAAGAAAGCTTTAATTTGATTAACATGAAGGTAAGATATTTATATTTTGGCAACTAATTGAACGAAAAAAGATCTGTACAAATGAAGGACTACTATAAGTAAAGAAGTTCTTATTGTTTTTTTAAATACTGTTATTTTTTATTTACAAAAACATCAATTAGATTTTTAGATTAAATTTTTGAATTACATTTCTACTTTCATGTTCTTAGTATCTTTTAATTAACAGTTACATCATTCTGAAAAAATTGTCGAATTTGGGATCACCAAAGCTTGAACAGTATTAAATGTGGTCAGTATGAAGGAGGATTATTGTCTATTATCAGTATGTGCCTTTAGATATGGAGTGAGATCAGTTACTTACTACTTTAACACTGACCTGGATATGCCACAGACCATTCTTTGTCGGCTCTAGCAACTTGACTCTTATTTAGCGCACGGTCGAGCACATCTGTATGGTAAACTCTTTTCTTTTCAAGGAAAGACTCTCCAAATTTCTTCTATCATAGAAACGTCAGCAAGAAATGTTCAGAATCATACTAAGCTACCAAGGCGGTTTTATGAGATGTGTAACTATTTTCTTTCGTCCTTTTGTTATGATTTATATAGAGAATGTGTTTCTTAGAGGGCGTTCAGCTTCAATAGGGAAGAGCTGAGTAACAGCCCGTCTGTAATAGATGGGAAGAATCATTCAATAAGTCATTTAGTGAACAATATTGTCCAACTTTATCATATAACAAGAATGAATTCAATAATTTCCACCTGTTCCTTAAAAATATAACTCTTGTGATCAGACGTTTCTACAATAGACGAATACCACATAACAGGGAAGTGAAGTACCACAATAGATTACTTTCCCGGCCGGTTACACGCATCATTACTTCCGTTCCAAATTTATATAGCGCCAGGTGCAGTAGCCTCCTTCAAAGATTACACATATACAGTGGAGGGCCGATTACCAGAACAAATTTCAGCCCTTTTTGTATAATCGGAAATTTATGTGATTGATTATTTCAATGAGTATCTAGGCAAAGAATTGCTAAGAGTATGGGAAAGAACACTTACTTGGAAAATATACAAGGTGGTTAATGAAAACAACAAATTGTGAATTATATGATAAAATAAAAAGTAATATGCCAATCTGTACGAAGATCTGGATCAGTGTTTCTCAAAGTTTGTTCCGTGAAACCCGGGGGGGTTCGTAAGCAACTTGTGAAACATCGTCGAAATTTTTAAGAAAATCTATAAATTCTAAAATTTTCTTCACATGACCCCCCCGCTTAGTTAGAGATAACTAACTGTAATCAATACTTACAAAAATAGAAAAATACTGCCTACCTTTTTATACTGATTTGTTGATTATTTTTATGTTTATATACAAACAGTGGTAAATAATAATCTTTTCTTGAGGTTTTCTTAAATTATATTTATAATGGTGTTCTATGGCTAGACACATGGTAAGAAAAGGGTTCCGTAGGATAAGAAGTTTGAGAACCACTGACCTATGGCTTGTGGCAGAACTAAAGGAAAATGATTGAGACGAATAGGTGAAAAGAATGAAAGAACCGTTAAAGAGATTGTTTGAACGAACCCAGAAAGAAGTAAAAATCGGATATCTCAGGAAAAGATGCCTGAATAGAGTAGCGGAGGGTTTCGGAAAAATGAGAGTAAGAGGATGGCGAAGAAAAGATTTAGAGAAAGTAGTGTAGGTGACAACTGTGTATTAAGGAGGTCCAAATCTTTCAGAGACTGTAGCACCAAAGCAAGGAAAAGAAGAATAAATATAAAGTGAAATAAAAAGAAATCTAAGGAAAACTGCATTTGTTTCCTTTGAAGATCGGACAATCTATTATAGTTCTTTAAAATACTGATCAACGGAAGTAGCTCTCGCTTTAGGAATTCTTGACTTCGAGAATTTTTTTAAATGGCACGTCAAAACATTTGTGCGAACTATAAGAGCGTTTTCAAATGTTAAGATTGTTTCTAATGAAAATACTTTAAACGAAACTTCTGTTCGTACTTTTATTTTTAAAGGCTTTGACGAAGCATTTCAGAATATCGAAATAACAATTGAAATACTCGAGTCTCAAGATTCCAACTTTGAGAGAAATACAAAAGTTGCTTAGGGTTTAAACAATGTTTACGCCTCTTATCGAGAAATTTAGGAAAAAAGATTCAAGCAAATAATGAATGAAAGACGTTGCGACCTCCAAAAAATACTGAACAATTGAGTGTAAAATATTTAATGGATGTATCTCATTTAGACATTAAGGATGGTGTGGAGTAAGCACGTTTTAAATATGCATTCTATTTTTATATCTGTAAGGCGTATTTCTTTACTATATTTTAATGTTGTACGTATATATATATATATATATCATCATCATATTCAACCATTATCTATCCACTGCTGGATGAAGGTCTCTCCAAATGCTTTCCACACAAGTCTATCCTGAGCAATTCGCTTCCACGTCACCCCAACCTGTTTTCTTATTTCATCCACCCATCTAGTTTGAGGACGTTTTCTAGGTCTTCGGTGGTCTCTTGGAATCCAGTTCAGAATTTCTGTTGTCCATCGTTGATCAGTTCTTCTTGCAATATGCCCAGCCCATCGCCATTTTAGCCCCTTTACTTTAACAATGATGTCCTCTACTCTAGTTTGCTCTCTCACCCAGGTATTTCTTTTTCGATCTCTCCTAGTTATTCAAAGCATGCACCTCTTCATGCTCTTTTGGGTTGCATGTAACTTCCGTATTGCGCCAACTGTTAGACTCCATGTCTGTGATACATAAGAGAAAACTGGCAATACACACTGGTTGAAGACCTTTCTTTTCAGACACAAAGGCAATTTCCCCTTCGTGATAAAACTGTTTCTTCCAAATGCACTCCAGCCAAGTTTAATACGTCTGTTGAGTTCTTTCATAATGTTGCCATCCATTGAAATCAGCTGGCCAAGGTAAATATATGAAGCAGCAATTTTAAGCTCCATGTTATTAACTTGTATTTCTGTTTTCTCTACGAAATCATTGAACATGACCTTAGTTTTGACCAAAGTTTTGCAAAGTTCTACATACTCGATCCTGCAACTGGTATTTTGATTGTCCACCTTCATATCTCTTCGCCTTCTCATGAGCTGTTTTGTCTTCTCAGATAATATTCTATTCTGCTTTTTGCATGTTACACCACTAATTTCTCCAGCAGTCTAAATTATTGTTTTAACAATGTTTTCATTTACCTCTGAGATGTCAACTTCTTCAATAAGTCCTTCCAGTGCAGAAAAGTGATTTTTTTTAATTCCAACTTGAACGCCTCGATATTTTCTTTTAGTTTCTTTAAATCCATCATCTTACATACTTGTTTCCTAATGGGCTTCTGTCTTTTTAATTTAATATTTAAGTGCATTTTACATCTCACCGTTCGATGATCAATTCCAGCATTAAATCTGTTCAGTAGACTGCAATCTTCAATAAATGATTTCTTGTTTGCCAGGATATAGTCAATTTCGCTGTTTCCTCTATTGGGGTGTTTCCGTGTCCATTTCCTTTGTAGTTTCTTCTTAAAAAATGAATTCTTGATGTTAAGATTTTCAGCTTCTGCAAATTCGATGAGTTGATCGCCACGTTCATTCCTTTCCCCATATACGTATTTACCAGCCGATGTCTCTCCTTGTTCCTCTTGTCCAATTCTGGTATTAAAATCTCCCATGATGAGCTTGATGCCTTGTTTCCCCTTGGTGTATAGCTGTTTGATTTCTTCATAGAATTCCTCAAACTCTTCGTCTGTATGGCTTGATGTTGGTGCATATGC
>QLNU02014645.1:0-11505 GCA_006491805.2 Dysdera silvatica | reverse complement strand
GTAAACTAATATTTAAATTAATAAACGAATATTCCGGAAATAAGTATATAAATTAATAAATGAATATTTAAAAAATAAGTATATAGATGAATAAATGAATATTTAGGAAATAAGTATGTAAATCAGAAAATAAATTATTAAACGCACATTAGTAAATGAATATTTAGGAAATAAGTATTTAAATTAGAAAATGAATTATTAAATGGACATTAGTAAATGAATATTTAGTAAATGAGTATTCATTAAATATTTCATATATATATATATATAGTATATGCGTTTATGTTTAGTAAATATATATTTAGTAAATGAGAATATTTAGCAAATTATTAGTTTCTAAGTAAGTGGTTAGCAAATCACTAAATAAATATTTCAATTAAAGCTTTTGACTCAAAGTAATTTTACTCATATTTAATTTAATTATTAAAAAGTGAATGCTAAAAAGTAATAAATTAACCTTTTTAATTTATTTCATTATATCAAATTTCATATATCACCTTCACCATATACCTCGCATATAATATTTTATATTTTTTGTATAAGCAATTATACATTAATTACATGGGCTTTCTCGCCACAAAATCTCCTTCCGTAATTTGTGAAATTAGTAATGCGGGAAATTCAATTAAGGCATAATCACTAAAACAATTTCACCTAATGTAATTCCAAATTAATTCAATCAAAAAAATTAACGCGTGGACAAAATACTCTAATTTGGAAAACGCTTATTAGAAATATCCTCCGTATAACGCGATTAGAAAGGAATTTTAATTAACAATTTGCTAACTGAATCAATTAATCAGTCATGTTTCCAGCTGTCTCTTCTCACCTTATACTAAGATAAAACCCTAAAATCAGATTTGAATAAAATCCCATTTTTATTATCTGATATTTTTCTCTACAGATCGTCGCCAAATATAATCTTTGGTGTGTTTGATAACACGCATTTTTGACGAAAGGTATAGAACCATGTACATTATCTCTTTAAGATCAGAGATAACAAGTTCTTATGCATTACTCGAAAAGAGAATAATAGTGGGCTTAGTTTTTGTGAGCAGAATAATGTGATTTTGCGACGTTGATTGCTAATATAATAAAGCATATTAAACTCTGCCACTTTTTCCCCGCAAAATGAGGATGCCCGAATTAGGGAGGAACATGTAATGAATGTTGCGTTATAAGAGAATGTTTTTTATCCATAATTATGGATTGGCAGAAATATTATACATTAGAAAACTTCGCCGTCCATTACTTTCATGCTTTTCTGACTAGGCATTTTCGAACTTTGTGACCGGTTACTTTCGTACTTCCGTACCTAGTTACTTTGGTATTTCTGAAACTACACTGATGTGCAAAAATTAAGGACGGGACAGTTTTTCGCACGTAACGTCACACCTTAGTGTTTCAAATGGGTACAAAGCATACCATAATATTTCCAAGATGTAAGATTAAGGAAAATGTGGACGATACTGACCAAGACAGGAAACCAAAGGATACAAAGGACTTTTATTCAAAAGTGGGCTTTCAGCACAGGAGGACAGAAGACAGAAATGTCCATGTTACAAGCAGCAGGCAAGAAAAATGCAGTTTTCAGTAGGGGATATGATAACCCCTGATTGCGATGCAGGATGTGCACAGTCTGTTCATGCTTAATACGAGGTTGTCGATGAGCTCTTGAGGCATCATAGCCCATTCCTCTTGTAATGCCGATCACAGCTGAGGAATTGTTGCTGGTGGATGACAATGTGCTGTCAAGCATCTCCCGAGAACATTCCACACGTGTTCTATTAGATTCAGGTCCGGAGACCGTGCGGGCCATTCCATACGATGAATATCTTCACTCTCTAACAACTCAGAGATAGCTGCAGTACGATGAAACGTAGCGTTGTCATCCATGATGAGGAATTCTGGGCCCACAGCACCCCGGAAAATATGGGTATAAGGCAGGAGAACTTCGATACAATAGCGGTCACCAGTGACTGAACCCTCTTGGAAAATGTGGAGCTTTGTACGGCTACCAATCATTATGCCTCCCCAAACGAGATTCCGCCACCTCCAAACCTGTCCCTTTCGACGACGGCGGAGGGGTAATTTCGTGCTACACACTCTTCCCAGGTGTATAGACATCCAGAATCGCTAATGAGACTAAATCGACTATCATCCGTAAACAGCACTCGACTCCTTTGTTGAGCTCCCCATTTTTGTGTTCCTGGCACCACAGAAAATGTCGTCCCCGATAGGTAGGCACCAATGTCACACATCGTACTGGTCGTCGAGCGAATAAACCACCTGTGTGTAGTCTCCTATCCAAGGTAAAACGCGACAGCAGCCGCCCAGTAGTGCGTTGCATGTGCTTGAGACTTCACCCACTGTCAGCTGTCGATCTTTCCTCGCCTGTAGAACAGGATACCCATCCTCCCTTGTCGTGGTCGCTTATGGACGACCACCACTAAACCTTCGGACAGCTATTCCTGTCGTTCGAAATGCCGTCCATGCTCGTGACACGATGCTGTGTATGATTACGAACTCCTCGGCCTCACTCGTCACACTTTGACCTTCTTCCAACTTTCCAATGATTCGACCTCGAGTAAAATCATCCAAATATTGCCTATGGAACTGTCCGTTGGACATCTCGCACCTCTACAGAAACTCGCCGTCGTGTTCAAACCGATGTACACTGTGCAATAGCTTCTACTGAAATGGTGCGCGTACACCGTCCTCGCGCTTTATACCCTACCCACACGCCCACATTACGTCATGATGTATATATGCAAATGTTCTGCCGTATCGGATAGTCTCCTGATTGGTCTTTCGGTCGGTTATGCGTGTTCGTTCTGCTGTTACGTTACTTTTTCCATCTTATCCTTAATTTTTGCACACCAGTGTATTAGGTGGTTTCATTGAAACCAGCTAGTTTTCTGTGTTTTTTGAACATTTATTTTTATAAACAGATGCAAACTACATGTGTCGAAATATTTACCTTTGGAAGATAACACATTTTTCCAATTTTCCAGCAGAAGTTGAATGCCACGACGTTAGTTTCTCTCCACATACTAATGTCAGTGAGTGCATCGCGAATTTTGACAATTTCTGTTCGAAATTGTATCACACTGTCATGACACTCAAACCATCTTGTTTCACACAAGCTTTTTATTTGTACATGAAACACGTGCTTTAAGTTAATGTTTCTTTTCGATGACTCAGCAACAAATGCATCGGTCTCTAATTATTCCCACGGCATTCCCCACACCTCTTACAGAGGACGACTTTGAAATTGAAAGAATTAATGCGTTACTGAGACAAGGACATTTAATTGAATTTTCAGAATGTTTTTGTATTTCTGTAACTGCGCATTTTACCTCTGATGACATGACGCTACACCCATCTGTAGAAATTACGACACAACTTTTAGGATCCTATCCATGCTTTGTAAGCATATTTATCACAAATTTTCCAATATTTTGACCTGTAACTGTTGGTTT
This sequence comes from Dysdera silvatica, assembly GCA_006491805.2. Classification (NCBI taxonomy): domain Eukaryota; kingdom Metazoa; phylum Arthropoda; class Arachnida; order Araneae; family Dysderidae; genus Dysdera; species Dysdera silvatica. The sequence goes on along the minus strand of QLNU02014645.1, from coordinate 8,023 downwards.
TGACCAATAACCGAATTTGGCAATTATTCGCCATTTCCTAGGCGTGTCTTATTTTTATTGTGGATAATGGACCTAGGCGTTCATTGTGTGTGTATTTGTTTGTTGGATTTCTATGGCGCAAGAGCATCTGGGCTATACTGCGCCAATATGTGTATGTAGAATAGTCGTGTAAGGTTTATTGTTATTCCTGCTATTTTTATTTAATGGCCCTGAAAAGGGCCTTTTTGTATTTTTTTGCCTACTTTTGCATGCCCACTTTTAGTGGGCATTTTTCTCCCGGAGTTGAAAACTTTCCTTTACCTTCAGCTTTCATTTTGTATATGCAGGAAGTAGAAACACCAGTTAAATTGGAAACAATAGCTATGGAATCATTAATATTATTTTTGGGGGGGTAGGGGTGATCTTAACGTATTTTTGCAAAAAACGTTCATGACAATAACCTTAGCGGAACTTCCAAGTGGTTTCTCAACCTCATGCGGTTGGAACGTAAAAGAATCATTATTTGATACAGGAGGAGCAGTAGCTGTTATTAGGCGTATGTGAAAATGCGATCCGAAAAAAAGAACAGAAAACGAATCGTCTTCTCGTTCTGGCGTGATGGAAGGGTTGTTACAACCTCCGCTTTCTCCAAATTGCGCCAAAACATGCTTTGACCCTATTGGAAATTAAAGCAATTATCTGATAAACACATTTTCCCCTAAATAAAGGCGAAATGCGGTATTACTGGGCTTACATTGTATACAAAATTCTAGATTGATTATATAGACATGTTGTTTGCATTTGACGATGAATTTAACACAAAAATACATTATGTACTGACGAATTATTTTTTGAAAGGACGGAAGGTTAAAAGACAGCTTTCCATCCACAGTCAGGTTAGCTTTAACAGGAATTATAGTTGAGTTTCGCCTTTCTTTCTGACTCCCAGAAAGAAATTCCCCTTTCGCTCCAAGTCAGGGGGGGAAATTATTCATTCTGCTCCGTTGCTTGAGGTCATAATTAACGGACGTATGACAAGAAAAAGGTGAAGAGATACAAAATTTTCAGAATTATTTTTAGAATTTAGTATTTATTAACATATGATTATAAAATTTAAAAATACTTTTTTATTCGCTACAAGTAGTAATTTTAAATGAATTTTGTTTGCTAAATCTAAAAATCTCCAAAATCGAACTTATTGCAACTCTGGGAGGGGGGTCGAGCCCCAAGAGCCCCCTCTGGATCCGCCAGTGCTTGACGGATAATTGAAAAGACGGTTAAGCGGAAACGGGGAAATTTACAGTACAATATAGTACATTTTTATTAAAATTATACAATTAAAAAAAAATACGTTGTGAAATTTGCTGAAGGCACAAACGAAGTTTATTTGGATTTGGAAGGGGAATACTTTGAGAACGTGCTTGAATGAACCACTAATAAACAGAAGTGTCCAGCTGCTCAAGTGATGATTTTTTCATTGTCGTTCTTACTGTTATGTCGCCATCAAAAGTAAGTCTGGAAACATTGCTTTCGATTTTGTGGGCGTCTCTCTTAATATCATTCACAGTTGTTCGGCCTACGCCATAAATTGGCGCGGTACTAACTGAACTTTCTCCTTGAAATAATTTGAAGACGACACTGCGCGTTATTAAATTAATTGAAAATGGATAACAAATTAATTCAGTTTAATTAAGTTAAACTTAATTAAACTGTTAATTTGTTATCCTTTTTCAATTAATTTGAACTTTCTCCATTTCGTAGATGCTTAATGATCTTCAATTTTTTAGACAAATTGAGCACAACAGGCTTACGTTTTTCACTCATTGTTTTCGAACAATTGTTAGCACTAGCGTGACAATAAATTTAACTCAGAGACCTGCATACGAGCGACTTGGTGGGCAAATCGTACTGACGCTTACAATCTGAGTGTGCTGACGCTAGCCTAGCGGCGCTAACTTGAACTTGACGCTGACGGTTAAGCGCGAAAGACGGATAATCGAGGTTCCACTGTATTTGAAATAAACAATGCCGTGCGTGCAAGCCGCCTACCTTTGGCTGTGTTATTTAAGCACAACACTATAGAAATTTAGTACCAGTCTTAGACAAAAGCAGGCTATAACTTTTCAGTACGAAACTTCTTTTTCGTTCCTTTAGCACACTTTTCAGGTGATATCTCCCCGAGATGGAAATTCAAACAGTAGAAGCTGTCTCGATTGCGTGCTGTGGTGTTTGAGTGGATATAGATCTTGTTATCTTGAGTGGAGTGCGAGGAAATGAATGTTTATCTTGTCTGTCTAATTAAGAAGGTATGCTTTTTGCAAAACACTCGATGGAACTGTATACAAGAAGGTAGCAAAGAAAAACAAAGGTAATGAATTATGGGTAATAATACACTATTTTTTTTAAAAAAAGCACGCTTAAGAATAATCAAATCATCTCGAAATTTCGCATGCGAATTCCTTTAAACCAAGTATGCAAATGATTAAATTTTCAAAGCCAATGAGTGTTAACTTCGATCATAGCGCGCATTTCTACTGCGCAACTGGCATCGTATAAAAGAGGTAAAAATTGCGAACGGTTTATTTTTTTTCGTTATCGGCGTTGCAGTTCCCTGGAGACGCAACCAATAATGCCGTTACGACGTTGACGAGGACCTTATAACCAATTGGATGACTTCGAACGTGGTCGCATAGTCGGGATGCTTGAAGCTGGCTGGTCCTACCGAGCAATAGGCCGCCACCTGCACCGTACGGACACTGCTGTGCAAAGGTGTTGGCAGCAATGGTTTCTGCGAGGAACTTATCGGCTGAACAAAGGCTCTGGAAGGCCAAGGTGCACGAATTCGAGGCAAGGTCGGTTGGTTGTGCAACAAGCCCGAGCTGACCCAACGGCTCCATTGTCCGCTATCTAACGTGCTGCAGTCTCTTTCATACCACACATGGCACCTTCTACCACCTCACAATGCTTGGTTGAGGTGAGGTTACGCTAACAGTGACATTTAAGACGTTTGCCTTTAACCCCACACCATTGATAGAGTCGTCTGGAGTGGTGTCGTAGCCGATCATCATTGCTGCCAGCAGATTAGCATCGCATGGTGTTCAGAGATGAATCCCGCTTCAGTCTTGGAGCAGATGACCATCGGATCCGTGTGTGGGGGTGTCAAGGCTAGCGAGCCCAACCACCTTTGTTTGATTATACTTAATATTTTCTATTACAAATTTGTTAGAAATGACATAATGGAAGACATCATAACGGAAAAGAAGGTTGAATTTGACATAACCGATGCACGAGGTTGGAGTATGCTTCTCGATTCCTCTACATTTGATGAATATGTCTTAATAAACGATAACATCACGATGTGCTATGTTTCAACGGACATCGAAATAGTTGAGGCTGCTAACGGCACGATAAAGCCCTTGTCGGAAAGCAATCACTATGTGTTAAATACAGGCGACGATATTGACAACTTTGCCACTTCAAACAAAAATCCTATTAGTGTGATGGAGACTTTAACTGCAGTGCAAGCGTGGCGTCGTTTTGTGATGCAAGAGGCAGGTTTTGAGGCTTTTCTAGAAACTGTGGACGAACTTGATGTTTATTGGCGATATTGTGGGGACAGAAAGCTGAAATAATGTGCAATTACTGAATTTTTTAAGTGTGCTACTACAATTTGAAATTTTTTCCTGGCACAGTAGACTAAGTAATCCGGAACAAATAAATGTTTACAATACCGGAATACATACATACATATAGTACAACAAGGATTTTTCGAATCCATTTATTATACATAATATCCACGACAAAGGTACGTATATGCTATTGCTTCTGTTACACGATGTGAATGCTATAATAAATGAATACTACTAATAAAATATAATAAACTATAATAATAATGTAATGATATATATATATATAACTGCAAAATGTTTATATGGTAACCAGAGATGGGATAAATATGCGATCCGCCCCAATCTTTTACAGATAATACGAATTATTATTGTTAATACGAACAGATTTTATTTTCCTTTTGGTGTTCACCTTAACGAGATTTGACTGTAATTAAAGTATTCCCTTATGTACCTAAAAAAAAAACTACACAGAGGACCACCAAACCTAGTTACATCAGTTCTAAATTTCTCGGTAGTAAATTAATTTTGCGTTTACCAAATTACCAAAATTGAATTCACGTTTTCATGCAATTTTGATTAAAAACTTCCAAACCGATGGTATAGCTAAAATAATCTTTAAAGAAAATTCAAGTTTTCACGAACAAAAATCTTTGCATCCACAAAATTTGAGGGAATAGTGTAAAAATGATTTTATTACATTCACTCACTTTGAATTTCTTTATGAAAAATGAAATTGAATTTTAAAGTACATAGAAGTTTTACTCTTTCAGGAAATATTTCTATTTAAGTGAAAATTGTGTTTCAGCAAAAATGTACTTCGGATTATAGGTGAAGTCTTATAAAATTTTCAAGCGTAATGAAAACGAAATCGAGGCAAATCATGCATAAATTTAAATAAGAGTTTTTCTCTTTCTATCTCATTCTCTAATGGAAAGACGGTGAAATAGAAAAGAAAATTTCTGAAATCGAATAATATATAACTGTGTGCAATAACTAAGTTTCTTTGATGTCAAATAACATCCGAGAATTTGAATTCTCTTTCAATTTACATTCATAGATTTAGGTAAATTAAATGTAGATTTAAACAAAAATGAAATATATATTTACGCAAAAATTAAATATAGATTTACGTAAAAATTTAAAGAAGGTTTATATAAAATTAGTAAATTTATGCGAAAATTTAAGGTAGATTTAAACGAAAATAAAATGCAGGTTTAATTAAAAATTAAAGGCAGATTTGCGTGAAAACTAAAGGTAAGAGTTACGCAAAAATGGCAGGCAAATAAACTCAGAAATCAAATATAAGTGCGAATCAAACATTATCAATCAATCAACGTTTATTGGCGTAGTGATACCAACGCCGATGGTATGGCGTGATTAGATGGTGAAACGTTCGAAAGAAAATAAATATTTCTGCCTTCGGTGGGACCTGAACCCACGACCTTCCACTTGCCGGGCGGAGGCTCTACCCACTGAGCTACGAAGGACAATATATAATCTCTTTACGAACGTATATATATTGTTGCCAGTTACCTGCTTCTCTTGCAAACGGCTTTTATGAGCACAAACGAGACGAACTTCTGTAATGAAAGTTGGTTCTGTAGGCATGTTGCATATCATGTCTTCATGGTGAAGCGTAAACACTTAAGGAGTTAATTTAAACTAAGCGAGAAGTATGTCCTTTTATGACAAATAAAGAGAAATAAAAAGAGAATGTGAATAGTGTTTAGAAAGAAAATTAAAGCTATTTACTTGTTGAATTTATTAAAAATGTTAAATATATCGTAGAATTTTACATATCAGTATCATATTCAACTACTGTTTATCTATTGCTCCGTGAAAGTCTCTCCAGGTATACCCCATGCGTGTGTATCTTCTAAGGAATTCGTTTCCATGTGACCTTTCGACCTATTTACTCATTTCACACATTTTGCTTTAAGGCACTGGCCCGGCCATTTAGAAGTCGGTTGAGAACTTCTATTATCCATCATTGGTCAGCTTTTCCTTTGACATACCCAGCCCTTTACCATTTTCAGCTTCATTTGTTCTACCGATGATATTTTTCCCCCTTATTCACTCTCTTTAAATGTTTATTTTCCAATGTTTTCTAGTTATTCCGAGCATGAGCTTTACGTGCTCTTTTATGTTGTTCGCAACCTCCATTGTGCTTTCCTCCTTTGACTCCACGCATCTGATCTGTAAAATATCGTAATACACACGGGTTGAACACTTTCCCTTGCAAACATGCATATTCATAACGTATTTAGAGTAATCATAAGGAAACACGGATAAAACCAGGACTCGATAAATCCGGTTGCTTTTTTCGGCTTGCGAGTAGAAAATCTTATTTTCCTACTAAATTCCTAGGTATCAGATAATAATTGCGATAAATAACGGCCATAACGGGGACAATCCTCTGGCCCCCTGACACTCCATATTCATTCGGCAACTATATTAAGGAAAGGGGCCTGTTTAGATACTTGCTTTTTTCTGTATTACGCAAAAAAAGCATATATATATATATATATATATATATGCGTCCTGAAGTAAAAATTTTTCAATTCAGTATTTGCTTTCCAGCTATAATTTTGTACTATTTCGGTAAGTAATGGCTTAATGAAATAATGTTCCGGCATGATACCTTAAAGGCTTCGAAACAGAGAGTGGATATAAAAAGTATTTGTAGTGCAGGTGTTATTTAATTTCTCATAAAATAAATTAATATTTTTACAAGAAACTTACTGTTTCGCTATTGTTTCTTCGGAGAAAAGAATTATAGCTCTCGTCTCTTTACTATTAGATTAACATCCATTTCTCGCGTAAATACTTTTGTTCACCAAATCGAGCTAAAACGTTTTACAAGAAGGAGGGCGGGAAAGAATCAAGAACTTCTTTTACTGAAAAAAAAAATACTGTTTTTCCTTCAATTCATTTAAATGCTCGCATTGCTTTCGTTGTTTCATACTGTAATATAAATATTCATTCTAAATGCAAATGCTTTTGCATAAAAGTCGAATAGACGGTGTTTTGTCTCTGCCCGTATCCCTATCTATTTTGAATATTCAGCTCCTCAAATACACCCTTTTCTTATAACTTTAAAAAACCTTTTCGCTCTGAAAAATTGAGTGAATTTCAGATCGGAAATAAAATCGCTTTTTTTGTCACATATTTTCCAAGATTCCATAAAAGCTTCTGAATCCATTTATAAATAGAGTGATTTCTTTTAAACCAGTTTTTCAAAGAAATGCGGACCACAGTAATTCCTTATTTCTTTAAGCCCTTTACTTAAATTAGGAAATGTACTGGTACCGACACACAAAAGTAAGAAAAAAATTTTGTAGTTGGTATATATTTTATTATTCCTTTCTTTCTGATTTTCTCGTCTTTCCTTTTTCACATTCTACAGTAAAGTTATGGACTTGGAAAAAGTATTTTTGCCAAAACTATATAACATTGACTTATATTTAGTTATTGTTTTCATTTAAAAAATAATAATAGTAAATAAATAAAAATAAAAAAGCTCTAGCTTGAGCTACTTATATGTGGGTGGCAAAAATTATTGTATAATAAATTTCGCCATGAAAAACTCACAAAAATCTCGCCCCGGAGGCTTTTCTGTGTTGACCATTATTTGGCAATTGTGTTATCCCTGTGAAGGGTAATAATATCTTACATCCTAATATACGGAGAAAACTGCGTTTGTTCTTGTCCTCATTCGTCTAGTAGGTCAAGACACCGCGGGCTCAAAGTGGGGACCCTGGTTCGAATCCAGGATGAGGACGGCGCCTTTTTTTCTCCAAAAAACAAAAAAAAAAAAAAAACCGCTCTGGCTTGATCTAAATATGCTTGGGTGGCCAAAAAAATTATATATATACATATGCTGTTGTTTTCATTGACTTTGTGGGTAGCCAAATTGTATGGTTTCATTGACTGCGGCAGAAATGATACATTTAAACTACAAACATTCGGGCTTTTGGTATCTGTTGTATAATCCTAAACATTAAAATCTAGGACTAATGAGCGTAATATACTTGGTTTGCGTTTCTACCGCGCAAAGACAATAAAGGTCATGCTGCGCTAGAACTTGCAGTTTTTCGAGGATTCAAACCTCTGCTACCCAGCGAACCAAACCCGAACTACGGTGGACAGATAAACGACAAGCGTTCTGCGATACCGTTGCTAATCGAATGTGCTAATGGCAAATTACAATTTAGTTAAACGAATAAGGAACCACTGTGCCATCAAGGAAAGTGGATTACTACAATTTACCGAGGAATCCGGACCTCTTGAGGCCTAGGAAACCAAACTCCGGACTACGATGAGCAGTTAGTCGGGCAGGCATAGTTAGGAATCGAACCCGGATTAACGGCAAGCTAGGCGGACGCTTGACCATTACGTTACCTCAGGGTCCATGC
>QLNU02014644.1:89977-117504 GCA_006491805.2 Dysdera silvatica | reverse complement strand
CGTCAGTGCTATTTTTAATAGGCCCATAGGCTACCTAGGACGGTGAAATTTTGTGCATCAGTCTAATATAAACGAGTAATATCATAGGATGATATAATCGGATGTTTTGCCAAGAAGAGGCTCGACGTCATGCCTTCCATGCCTTCCATTTAAATACCAGTGTTCGATAAGCTTTTACTTTTTTGCTAAAATCAAAATTTATTTCTAAAAAATTGAATTTGATTTGTTATATACCAAAACGAAATAATACTGCAATATAAATTAATAATGTTTAATTTTCATGTTGCAGTTTATGAGTTTGTTTTTGCAACGTGTTTACTTTCAAGACAACAGTTTTGGCGTATATTGCACATAACAATTTTTATGTTCCTACAACTGATTGGGGTGGGTGGACGGGTAGGAAAGGGCGAAAAAAAGTAGTCTTGGGGCGGCAAAATAAATTCGCCCAAGGTTTCCGCTGCCAAGGGCCATAAATTTCTTGTTAACTAAACACATCGAGATAGTCGCAACACCATCTTGTTGATGCGATGTGTCAAATATTTTTCTAAGCGTACCTCTTAACCATTTGATTTACATGTATGTTTATGTTACATATGGAAACCAATCACGTAAAATACACGTGTGGAGGTCACCTGAAGAGACAGCAGTGGACGAATAGTGCTTAAATACAATGATGATAAAAATAAAAAGTTTGTGCCTGGTTTCAAGGGCGCCCATATGGGGGTAGACGGGTGCTCGAGGCCCCCCCCCCTTTGTCATACAAAAATTTGATTTGCCCAATTCTGCTGTGCACTTACTTTCGAAAGTTTTTCAGTCAAATATTAAAATAAGGTACTTTTTAGCTCATTACTAATTGTCAAGCAATATCAATTATTTTTGGTACATGTCTTGAAATGTCTGACAGTCTTGTGAAAAAAGTAATAATATCTCCCAGCCCTTCCCAAGAAGTACTCATATGGGCGCCCATGCTTGGGTTTCCCCTTTAATGCCCTTGGTTCTGATTTGCTTCAATATGGTAGTTATATGTGAAGAGGTATATGCTGTATTGCATTACGTGGTGTTTCAAACGTTCCTGTGAAATGTAACAGAGTTTGAGAAAATTGCCAACCCTCTCCCGGGTTAAATATTTTCAAAATTATTCGTTTAGTGGCGTTTTGGTGGCGTCCTTATTCGGCTGCTGAATATTATTACAAGACGCAAAGCCACGATAACAAATTTCCTTATAGCATGTAACAAAACCTCAAGTACTTTTTCTGATGAGTCAAAAATTAAATTGTTTTGATATAAAAATTAAAACCTTACACGAGTTTCAATAATCTGCAATGTCCTCTGTACAGTCAAACAAGTTCATCTCCCCATTTTGACTTAGTTTTTACTTTCCCAATTTCGTGCTTGCGGAGTCATATTGTATCATACGAAGAATCGGTACATACCATTCATTCTGTATTAACCTGAATTTATTCTTGTCGATTTTAGAAAACGTGTGGAAGTAAACGTAATTACATATTGTATTCAGAGGACTTGGAAAAGATCAGTTTGATTTACTGAAACTTATTTAAGAATAAGCGTGTATATAATCAAATTGGATTTGGCCTTATCGGCACTTGTGGGTCGTCAGGCCAATTTGTCGCCCACTTGGCGTGACGCCCAGTGCGACGGCACCGATCGCACCGCCCTTAATCCGTTACTGAATCTAATAAAAACGTTCATTTCTTTGTTACCCGTGACGTGTAATTAATCTTTCGTAGCAAGTGCAACGCCCTTTGAAATCTTCGGTGCTGTTACATGACGGATTCGTAAGAAAGAATCGTTCGACTAGGATTTCGCTCAAATTTCAGATGTGTGTGTGTGTGTGTGTGTGGGGGGCTCTTTTTGACGTCAATGGTCGGAGATGACAGAAGCCGACATTTCGGGGAGGGTTGTAAACCAAAAATATGCGGACATGCTTTATGGATGATCCCTTTTAAATTCTTCGATTATTTTTCTGTAATCGTTTTTATTTTGTTGCCAGTTAATGACCTGGGGAAAAAAACAAAAAAAAAAACACTTTCCTGTTTCAGTAGTGTACGCTGAAATTTCGTAATAGTATTGCGTTATTATTATGGGGGTGTTAACGTTTTCTTGTATGAGTTACAGGGCCACAACCCATATGGCTTCATATGTAAATTACGTCGACCCCCTTATCAACCCCACATTCCGCGTACCTGTGTCATTTAACCCTTGCACTCGAGGGCTCCGGAGCGGAGCCATTTAAGTGTCTTGAAACTCGTATAATAATTTATTTAACTCGTTAATAAATATTTGTAATATTAGTTAATAAAACGCTTAATAATTATAATAAGTTATAATAATTATAATAAGTTATAATAAGTTAATAATTAGTTAATAAATAACTCGTATATATTATTTCTTAAAAACTTCAGTGCAGGGTTAATAGATGAAGTGCGCTTATCTTTTATCAACACTCCTCACCTTTTCATATGCCCTTTTCAATTTCTAGTGTTTTAGAGGGGGATAATTTTTTGTTTATTTGTATAATTTGTTTTCGTTTATATATTAGTATATAGTCCCGAAAGCGGGATTTTTATAGATGCCCACTGATTATGAGCACGATCGTCGAGTTTACTGGATGGAGTTAGGTTCTTAATGGTAATTCTGATCGCGCGTTAATGTGTTGAGGAGATTTGTGACGTCATGGCGTCTCCGGGTGATGCATCTGGAAGTAAAAACTACGCCAGCGCTAGTGGTGCATAACTGTTATACTTTTGGGTTAGCTAGCAGGCTGGGCTGAGCGCGATGGGACATTGGTTGCGGGTCACAAGCTGTTCGATTCTGTCCCAGATGCCCCGGTCGTGGAACGCAAAATGTACAAACCACTTGAAATCAGAGCATATGTGGGTTATACCTTTTGGGCTTTAATTACGACACGGTTTGGTGGCACTGTAGATAATACGTTCTAGCATAATAATAATTGTATATCTTATAACAACTACTACAACTACTGTGCATTCGCGCTCAGTTGGCGCATTCGCCCTCAGTTGGCGCGTGATACCGTTAGCAGACGGGTTAGTCCATTGCAGTTTAGGGAAGGCCGTCTTGGAGGAACTGGTTTTTCCCGCGCAATAAAACAGTTTCGGCAAGACGCCCTTCCCTAAACTGAAATGGACTAACCCGTCTGTAACGGTATTAGGCGTCAGGTCTGTGCGAACGCACAATACAAGAATGGCTACTCATTGATCAGGAAACAAGCACGTGTCTCGTCTCTCCTGCAATCTCCCGCCAAATAATTAGAATATCCATTGCTCTTCCATCCACCACACTGTAGGTGACGCTCTTTCAGGTCCATGGCTCTGCTGCCTTATCTCACATATATAAAAGATAGTATTTTATGAAATTTTTAAATCGGTGACCATGTTAATCTTGGTGTAGCAGGGCTGTTCTCCTCTCGCGTTTGAATTGCATCCCCAGTGTTTTGATTGTAAATATGTTAGAAGTGACGTTAAGCCGCCGGTGTCCCGTGACCCATCCTGCGGTCTTGAGACGGCAGATAGACAGTCGTAAAACTTCCCAGTTGAAGATGGTGCAAGCGGGTGTATTGGTGAAATTTGGGCTAACTGTTGTTGGCAGGTACGTAGGGCTCTTCTAACCCTAAAATAGTGCTTGAGACATGTGATAGATATGTAGTGCTTGGCAGTTTCGCGAAACTGTCGGAAAGTATTTTGACACTATCTTGTCCCCTGTCATCTGAGCTGACTAACGTGTGGTAACGACACGTCGGGGGAGGAAGAGTGTCACTGTTTTGATGCCATTTGTCTACGTTCTTTTCTGGGTTACGTCTTGGGAGCGTCTAGTTGAGTCGGCTCTAAATGCGTGCGGAAAGTTTGGAGAGCGGCCAGACTGGTAATTTGCTGGTGAGGAGTCAGCACCTGTTTTTAATGCTTTTTTGGTTTGGGTGGATTTCAAAGAGTACGCGCGCTATGTCTGCTCTCTCTCTCTCTCGCGCGCGAAGGGAACTAACGCCGTAGATTGCGACAGGGCAATTTCCCAGTTTTGTGTCATATCTGTCGGTTTCCTCCTGATGACGTGCTCAGAGGGAACCCCGGAATAACGCCATCTGTCGAAGACGCACTGTCTTTCGTCTCTGTCTATCCTAACTCCTCTAAGCAAGGTGCCCTGCGGTGTCGCAGTGTGGCACCGCGTTTGCCTAGTGCGCCGTTAACTCGGGTTCGACTCCCAACCGTGCAAAGAACGCTTACTTAGAGATCTCGTAAAAGATCGCACTGCTCACTGTTGTCCCGGGTTTGGTTCCCTAGCCCTTAAGAGGTTCGGATTTCTCGGAAAACAGTAGGTCACGGCGCAGCATGACCATTGTACTCCTTGAGCCGTAAAACCACAGTCAATCAATCCAAGCAAGGTTCAATTCTGTGGCTGCACTCGTGACGGAGTGAGATTTCGACCGACAGAGTAAAGCTATGTAGTATATTGTGTGTGTTAAGTAATTAACATTGTTTCTACCTTTCTCGTCGTCAAAACAAACGTCGTGTGTGTTTGTTTTAAGGACACCAAGGTTCCTGCTGCGCCGGGACCTACAGTTTACCGAGGAAGCGGAGCCTCGGCTACCCCCGACTACAACGAACGCGTACCGAGAAACTTACTCACCGGGGTTCGGGTTCCTAGGTTTTAAGGCGTTCGAATCCTCGGAGATCTACAGATACGACGCAGCATGACTTTTGCTGTTGGACTTTCTTCTTGGACCGTAAAACAAATGAAAAAAAGAAAAAAAAGCTTGCTCTAGGCTCTTCCTTTCTCACTGAAATATAATATTGGCTATCGATGCTACGGTCCATTGGTTATGATTGCCGCCTTTGGAGTTAATGGGTGGGGATGGACTCCTTTTAAAAGAACAATTTTGGCCTTGTTTGGAACACTCTATTTCGAGTTTTTTTTGGTTTTACGGCTCAAAGACTACAGTGGTCATGCTGCGCCGGGACCTACTGTTTTCCGAGGAATCCGAACCTCTTAAGGCCTAGGGAACCAAACCCCGGACTACAGTGAGCAGTGCGATCTTTATGAGATCTCTGAGTAAGCGTTCAGCGAACAGTGTACAAAGAACGCTTATATGATGATGATGTGTGTATAAAGAGATCGTTTTATTTATTGCAATTTTGTTATGGAATCGTCGACTGCAATATGTGGAGGTTCTACTGCATCCAGGGCCGGCGTTGGTATGTTTGGCGCCGCCCCTGCAAATTGTAAATTGGCGCCCCCTTCCTTAATGGCAGTTCTAAAAAAATTGAAGGCAAAAATGCGCGTATGCATTTGTTCTTGAATAATAATACATCCATTGTAATTTTTAAAAAAATCTGTTATATTGGGGAATGGAGGGGAGAGCCTCCCTGAACGTGGCCTGGAATTGCTTTTCACTCGTACCATTTAAGTTTTATTCATCTTTCAATTCAACTATTATTAAAAATATAAGAGTAAGTGAAAAATACATTGTGAAGTAAGGAAATCTTTAGTGCAAATAATAAAATATATATATAAAAAAAAACCCACTACCTTTTCTATTGTTTTTATTTAGAAAAAAAAAAAAGAATGAAATAAAAATTAATTACAAATTATAATAATACATAATTGATTACACAAACTTTCTCTTGTGCGCTTTCACATTTGCGAATCTATGGATTAGCTCACTGATATTTAATTTTGAAAATACATAATTTTTGATTGAAATTATTGCTAAGTTTACAAGCCTATCTTGCGAATAGAGTTGATCGTAAATAATCGTTAATCATTCTTAACTGTGAAAAGATCTTCCGCTGCTTGTCAGGCTTGCTGGAAGGGTCAATAGAATTCTGAATGCAATACTAAGGTTTGGGAATGATAGGTTATTTGTGTGAATGAAGTTCAAGGTTTCGTGAGGATTGCGAAATTGACAAAGATCAGATGCAAATAAATCTTTAAAAGTGGGAAGCTCATCGAACAATTTAATACCACATGTCTCTTGTCATCGTCTGACAGATGGATTTGCAGATTATTACACTTCTTTCACAAAAAACTTCATCACTACTCATTGTAAAAACAGGGTCAGAGAAAAAGAAAATTCTATAATTTTCGACACCCACGCTCATAAGCTCTAACTAGAGCTGTTTTTTGTTTAGGAGAAAAAGGAGACGCCTTCCCCATCCTGGATTCGAACCAGGGTCCCTCCGTTTAGCCCGGAGTGTCTTGGACCGCTAGACGAATGAGGACAGGAAACAACGCTCTCTTTCTCCGTATATAAGGATGTTAAGGTATTATTACCCTCCGCAGGGATAACACAATTGCCAAATAATGGTCAACACCGAAAAGCCTCCGGGGAGAGATTTTTGTGAGTATTTCGTGGGGGAATTTATTATACAATAATTTTTGCCACCCACGCTCTAACTAGAGCTTTTTTGTTTAGGAGAGAAAGACGTCGTCCCCATCCTGGATTCGAACCAGGGTCCCTCCGTTTAGCCCGGAGTGTCTTGACCGCAGAACGAACGAGGACAGGAAAACGCCGTCTTTCTCCGTATATAAGGCTGTGAGATGATATTACCCTTCTCAGGGATTACACAATTCCCAAACAGTGGCGCACCCACGTAGGGGGCCGAAAGCGAAAAATTATTATAGACACTGGCCATTTCTTTTAAAGTAAGATTGAAAATCGTGACGATCCCGACATTTCCTTGAACTCTGGTAACGTTGATGAGACTGCTCTTGAGAAAAGCAACAGCAGTGGCCCGCGACTGTCTTCAAACAACTTTGTAAGAGGTAAAGGTAGAGCAAAACATAATATCAAACACAGTTGAAGTGGAAATTCCGAATGCAGATATTTCTAATTATGTCAAGAAATCTAACCTCATTGATGAAGATAGGATAACAGTGCTGAGAATCTTCGGGAACCATATGCAAATTGTAATTTTCCTACGACTATCACTTGTGCTGCATTAAGTCAAGGAACACCTCACCTCAAACGAAATTTCTGCTTACCTTGGATGAATAACCATAAGTAAACAGCTTACTCAAAGGTGCTTATTGAAAATTTTGTTCTCTTTTCACCCCATGAAGTCGATTTAAGATCGACGTAAGCCACGGGTCAATTTGTTTCAAAGGGATTTAATAATTGAAAGGCCTCGGAAAAGTTCAACCAACATGAAACTTTTCTCTATCGTAAGGATTCGGTTCTCAAAGGCGATCTTTTTTTAAGGGTCGTGGAAGAGAAAAAGGCTTCTGTGGATGAAGTAATGGACAGAGGGCAAGCAAAAGCAAGTTTTGCAGAATAGGGTTATTCTTCAACCTATTATCAAAACGGTAATTTTTTATGGAGGACAAGGGCTGGCCATTGTAGAATTGTATAAACAAAATCTACTACTATTTTTAATTATTTGAGTATCTTGCACTGTAGAATTATTAGTTATTTAATAATGACAAAAGTACACAAAAAGACAACAAGGGCGTATCCCGAAATCTTTCAAGAGGGCTGCGATTTGTTTCCGATTCTCATTTTTAGCCAAGTGTCGAATACTTTTAATCTCATTTTCCATGATATGATCTCAGCTCAGTGAGGTGGGGCATTGCCCATGCCCTCCCCTTGAATCCGCGCTAAAACACAACCGTGATTGATATGGCTCTGAGCACTTTTTCCATCCCCCCGGGACATTCTGCGCGCTACTGTTGCCAAATAAGGATCAAGCCACCAGGCCACCAGGGCGAGTATTTTGTAAGTTTCCGTGGGGAAATTTATTATACAATAAGTTTCAACTGCGAAGAGTACTGAAATGGAAAGGTGGGGGTTCCATGAGAAGGGTAATAATATTTTACATCCTTATATACGGAGAAATAGAGCTTTGTTCCTGGCTTCGTTCGTCTAGTGGTCAAGACACTTCGGGCTCAACGGAGGGACTCTGGTTCGAATCCAGGGTGGGGACGGCGTCTCTTCCTCTCCTGAACAAAAAAAAAAGCTCTAGTTAGAGTTTATTTAAATGTGGATGTCGAAAATTATTGCATACTTTTTTAGCTTAATTTTTTCGGGATTTAAAGCGCGCCCCTGACTGCATCATATGCAATGAGACCTCCCATACGTCGAAGGCTTCATAAGAAAAAAAAAAAATCTATGTATAGAAACTTTGATATATGCACATATATTTTCTGTGCAGTAATCGGGGACTTCATTCAAATTACGGGCTCCCCAAAACTTCGATGTATGGAGAGGGTGCTACTGTTTATACGTAGTAAAACCTCCCTGAACGACCACTTTTCCTCGAAACGGGTTTTTCTCCCGAGGCTCTGTGTTCCTCACCATAGACCTCCACTAAGATACTACCTCTCTGAACCACCATTTTTTTTTTCACCGAACCTAGAGTGGTCGCCTTAAGGAGGTTTTATTGTAGTATGTATTATCAAACAGTTCAATAAAAGACTTCCACTGTATCGGACATTTTAATTGGTTGAAAGAGAATTTTAGCAGAGCCCGAGCGAAAGCCATCGTTTTGCAAAACCTCGGTTGCGTTTGGAAAGTCCATGGCGTTCTCTTCTATTTGGAAAGCATGTTGTGAAATCCCGCTTTGTTGATATAAACAAACCGTTAGGTTGGCGGAAAGTCACGTGGTTTGGCAACTTTTCTGAGCGCCTTACCAAATCGAAGCAGCCGCTCACGTCGCTGGCTGAATACACGCGCGGTTCGGCGTTACGTGGGCTGAGCTCGCATCTCGGCAGATTTTAAATGCGTTCAAGTTCGGAGGTCACTGTGAGCTGTCGATTCTATCCCATGACTGATTGGCCGTACGGTAAAAAAAAGTCTGTGGCACGATTTCGTTTACACTATCATCATCATCATCATCGCGTTTTTGCCCGAACCAACCTGTATTTTTGCAACGAGAGCCTGCTTTTCATTTGCGTGTATTCTTGGCACGTTGAAATGCCCTTGAAATAGAGCGAATTCGTCAAGCACTTACAAGTACGGCCCGAGCTCCTTTGTGCCTAAACGTTGCTGCGTCAAGCCATCGGTCCTGTCGTCGACCCGTAATCGTCGCACACAGAACCTATAAATGAAATTGATGACTCTGATGGGATATTGACTTTCATATTAACTTCACGAAGTTTATATTGTGGATTTTTTTTTTTCTTATCCTTCACAAAACTGCTGTAAGTCATATGTGACGGGATTGTTAAAAAAAAACGAGATTTTTTGGTTAAACCTGGAGAAGTCCGGGGAATATAACTTTTGTTTTGAATAGCAAAATCTTCTACGAACGTGAAGCGACCCCCCGCAACCGAAGTTCAGCTGAAAATTACTACTTGTAATTGGTCAGGGAATTTTGTCCACAAAATCGTGGCAAAGCCAGGTTTTTTTTTTTTTTTCCCTCCAATGTGTGTGGATACTTAGCGGACCGTTAATCCTGGTTTAACACCCAACGGTACCAAAAATAAAGGAACGCTTGCGGATCAACTGCTTGCTCCCCTGTAGTCGGTGGGTTGGTTCCCTAGGCCTTACGAAGTTCTAATTCCTTGGGAAAATGTGGGCCCGCCGCCTAACAATGACGTAGCGGTAATGCATTCCGTCTCACGTGCCATTAAGCCTCTTGGCGGTTAATCGTGGAACGCGTACCGTCCCACTGTACTCCGAGGTTTGATTCCGTTGTCAGTAGAGGTTCGGATTTCTCGGAAAACTGTAGGTCTCGGCGCAGCATGCCCTTTGCTGTCTGTGTGCCGAAAAAACAAAAAACCTCGTCAATCCCCCCCTCCTCCACACCTGCTCGTTATGTACGTGGTTTCAGTAAATGAATATTTCGTCGATTGGGAGACCCACCTCCAACTTTTGCTCGTTAGCAGAAGTATTTCGTGTGTCGTTGCCGTTTTTTTCCGAATAATTACTTCTTTTTTTTTTTTTCATTGCACAAGAACCTTGCTTTTTTGTCACGTCTAACGACGTTTTAATTAATAGAGTTACATTAGTTAAACCCGAGTTAGGGATGGGCTCGTGTATTTAGGTGGTGTGCGCTTTTCGTGTATTTTTTTATTTTTTTTTTTTTCGCCCCTGGAAAATCCCGCTTTCTTGCTCACCACTTTTTAAAACTGAGACAATACATCCGCAACTGGGTGGTTCTACCACCATTCTTCCAAGCTTACGTTATCTTTGAAACCTCCATTCCAAACGTTTCTAGTGGTGCTTACTATCATGGTAACGTGTCTGCCGCCCCATCTCTACAGAGTTCTTGTGAGGAGGGGATTGGGAAGCGTGGCTGTCGAAGGCAGCGCCGTAATCCCGAGATTGATTCTGGGACGCAAGATTCTGTCCAGTTAGGCCCTGGCCCGACAAATGCTTATGCTGCCACAACGAAGCACCAACCCTCAGCCTATTCCTGTGTAAAAGGTCTGGAGCTGTCCACCCTATTGTTCTGGTTAGCTTCTATGGCGGACGAAGCCGCTCTCCACTCCACTGGCGTAAACGACCAGACAGCCAGCCTTCCACTTACAACTACGACACTCCTTTCTGTGGATGAAAAATCACCAAATTCTGCATTTGTGGTTCCAGCAATACACTCTTCTGTTCAGACTTGTAAATCTTTTTGCTGCTACAAGACGATCTCACTCTCCCCTTTTTTCTTTCTTTGGACAACTACACATGATTTTTTTTTTCTTTTTTGTTACTACCCCTCCCCTGGCCATTTCCGCAATTGCTTAGTTTTAGTGTCTGTAAATGACGTAATTTAGCAAATTCTTAATGGGGAGGGGGGTGGGCTCCAAGGGGGAGAAATCGTAATGCGCAGATGTGGGGGAAGTGGGAGTATCTCCTCTTTAGCCTATTGGAAAATCCCCTTTCCCCTCCCAGTGCAGGACTGGGGATGTTTATCCCTTAACCGTGTTTATGCTCCCTTCTTCTCCTTTGGAGGGGGTGGATGGAGTGTTTATGCTCCCTTCCTCTCCTTTGGAGGGGTGGGGGGTGGATGGAGCTAGCTCAAACAAGGACTCAGCGTTTGATGTGATTCAGGCTTGTGTGCGAGTTGAGGCGGGGGAGTAGAGAAGGTTTACCCCCACCGGGGGGAAGAATCAATCGATGGAGTGAGCTGCCTTTTGTCGAAAGCCCCTCAGTTCCCAGGGTGAGAAAGAATCCAGCTTTGCTTGCATTCATAGCAGTATGCCCTGTACTTGGAACTTGCTTCCGAATGGGGGCCGTCTGCAAAACTGTATACCGCTATTTTTAAGGTGTCTGTATGGCGTGTCCCAGTGTGGTCCTAAGTAGAACCCTGCAGTCTCCAGATCGAGTTTGTAAAAACAAAGGGGGTCCCCGTTTTACGCTGCGCGTTTGTTCGTAGCATCAAAGAAGGTTCCAACTAGTGCCCTTCGATTTGCTGCAGACGCTTTCATGTTGTGAGGCATGACGTCATAGATATGCAAAGGCCACACTCCCCTTTTCTGGAAGAAATGGAAGTGTCCTATGGTGTGTTAAATTCCCATTCTCTACAGATTGTCAAGCCACGCGCTAGCGATAATTAAAACCAGCGGAACAATGCTTGCAAGAGGTTATGTGTCCTTCCCTGGCATCACAATGCAAACAGGATAGTTTTTAATTCTCCTGTAAAATCAGATCTGTAGCCAGACTGGGGCTAGAGGGGACTGAACCCCTTCTCCTTGAAAATATTTTTTCTTTAAAAATAAATTATTTTATAATTTTATTTTAAATTTTTTGTTTTGTATAAAATTGTACATGACAATGGAAATTGTTCTTTGACGTTAAAAATATATTCAAAATCGATTTCCACGGTAGATCTTGCGTACCTCATGTTTTTACACAGGCTTAAGTCTTTATCAAAGGTAAGGGAAATTATGAATCTTACTATACCTCTATAAGTTTCCAGTGCAAAATCTACATTAAGAAATTTATTCACTTATATGAAATATATTAGACAATTTCGATATTTAGTATTATTAAATATATTAATAAAATACATCGAAACATAAACAAATTCTGGCCCCGGTAACAACCCTAATCTATGGGCCTGTGTAAAATTAGAAAAGAGTCAGAAGTCCCCGTTTAACATCAAGTGATTCGTATATGGTTTTTGCTGGGCAAATACTCCCGCTGCTTGAAAAATCTGGAATGCTATTGAAGGATATGTTTACTCGGAGATATTAGCAACCTTGCAGATGGCCCCCTTTTTAGGACATTTAAAGCTTTGCTTACCCTGCTCAAACCTTATGAGTTATACCGATTGTTGCTCGGGCTCCTTACCTATAATGCTATGAGTCGCAGTCGACCCCTCTCTCTCTTTGTATGTATATTTTATAGTGGCGCCGTTCAGCTGGCAAGAAGGAGAACTGTGAAAGGACATTACTTTTGGGTAAAGGAAGAAAGAAGAGTAGGGGAGGTGTGACTTATACTTAATACCTATCCTACTTTTCCCTTCCGTCCTACCCCAACAATGCTGCTTGCGCGTCCAGTCGTTTGGCTACGAAAATTTGAAACGTACGCCTGACATCGATGGTATTTGGTGGCCTATTTGAAATTTCCGTTGATTAGATTAACACTTTCTCCGTGCAAACCTCATACTATTCGAAACATACAGTGCAGAAAATACCAACTCCCTGGAAATGCTTTATAAAGGCGCAATGATTCCTCGTCAATGCAGTGTGATTCATGATGACATGGAACTGTATGAACTAAAGAAATAAGAGTGCCTCAGCACCTGCTTTCTGTGTGTGTGTGTGTGTGTGTGTGCAAGCAACGGTTATCTGCATTTCTTTTAGGCAATCAAAACAGTCGTTGGAAAACAAAGAATCAATTTCAAACAACGCCCTGTCAGAATACAATGCCTCATTTGTTTTCCCCCGGAGTTCTGAAATGCGTTTCACCGGCCTAAAAACAATCCCCTGCAAATCCATTAGGCCATGATCAGGAACCTGTTAGCTAGATCTCTCCAACTTGTACTCAGTCTGTTGTTTCATGGGAACATACTTCCCCAGGACCTCGGTGACAATTTACCATTTCCTAAACCGAAGGCTCTTTAAAAGAATCCCTCGAGTCGAGCTTTCTGTTTGCTTGTTCAACTTGCTAGAAAGGGCCGCATCATTAGAATGAAGCCAGTTGTTACAACGTGAGAACAGATTTCCTGTAATAAGCTGATACATTGCGTCGAAATTGCACCACACGCGCACTATATTTACCTCATTTGCATCTGTCTCTCTTCCCTTTTTGCGTAACAAGTGACAGCCCAAGTGGAATGAGCACATTTTTAAACTTTTCACCCCACGAAGCCAAAGACTAGAACTTCGAAATCCGCTGCGAGTGATAACCTGCCAGTGGAAGTGGTTTAAATTCTTGCTGGGTGTCCTCTACGGGGCCGTGTGCAGTGATCATTAACATGCCCCTTTTGAATGCTGAAAATGTCATGCCTGCGTTATTTATAACCAATTGTTTCCCCGCATATGGTCGAGTTGTTAGGATTCTGGATCTAATGACGTTTGCATTGTGTAATGGGAAGGGTAGACGGTCGAAATCAGCGCTGTAATCCCAGGGAAGTTTGAATCCGAGATCAAGCAAATTCCTAGTAAGTGTTTTGTGCAAGTCAGCACGTCCCAAACTGTTCTGCAAAGATATTCAAAGGGAACTTAGAATAAGTGTGTGACAAAATCTCAAAATTGGTACTTTTTGCGCAATCGTGAATTGTGTATAGCTAAGTATTGGGCAGAAATTATTGAGTTTCTGCAGCTTTGCTGGGAATCAGTTTAGATAGCAATTATTGTAGATCGAAGTGTTTGTCATGTGTGTCACCTCAGTCAGCTTTGTCCGCCTGCATATTCTCTGAACCACTCTGTATAATATACTTAAAAACCCCCTTCCATCGTTAACATTGCTGTCATTCGGTTTAGTACCTACGTAGGTGCTAGATGAAAATGTCGTCGCTCTTTTGCCAAACACACGTATGTATAAAACTGATGTTTCGAGAAAACGATATTTAAAGTGTTTTTTTAAACGGGAGGAAAAAAATTTTTTTTAGATTAAAATTGAAGCTATTTATGAATTGAAAAATAATTCATTATGCTTCGGTTATGAGAAATTTTCGCCTAGTAACTTAAAAATGTAATTAGGTAAAAGCAGCGAAATATGCACACATGTCAGGCCCGTAGCCAGACGCTTGTTATGAGGGGGGGGTCTTAATATTCGTTAATGTTTTGATGTATTTTATTAATATATTTAATACTACTAAATACTTGATTAGACATATATTTCACGTTAATGAATAAATTTCTTAATCTAAGTTTTGCGTTGAAAATTTATAAAAGCATACTAAAATTAATAATTGCTCTTTCCTTTAGTACAGAGTAGATGGAGGCTCAAACCCCTGTATTAAAACACAAACACACACGGTGTACTCACAGTCTACCGTCGAAATTTATTTCGAATGTATTTTTAACGTCAAAAAGGACAATTTCCATTGTCAAGTGTGATTTTATACAAAAAGAAAAAAATCTAAGGTAAAATATTAAATTTATTTTGAAAAAAAAAAAAAATCATTTCCTATAAGGGACTGATTACATTTCCAAGGGCCCCATCTCCCTTTGGCCCCGGCCTAGCTACGGCTGTGATACATGAGCCTTTGGCATAAGAAAGCTGAGTCACAAATTTCGCTCCAGTAAAGTGCTCAACCGCGAATTTGCCTTCCTGGAAGTGCTTCGCGACTCAAAAAGTTTGGGGATCGCAGTATATCGAGCTTTAGTTGGTATATCTAATTTTAAAAACTCTATTTGGTATATCTAACTTTTAATTAAGGACATAGATCTGTTTTTGGCGGACGTTCTATGTTACAGGGTGGCTAATGGCGAAGGTGATCTCCGAACTTATGGGTTAAATCAACGCCACCTAGATTATCTGCATCTCGTTGGCACTGGTTAATTTGGATTCTCAGTTTCGTTACGGGTAAGCATGCCGTTTCCTGGTTCAGAGGTCATGCTAAGCTCGGATGACGATTTCCATTCAGATGACCCGTGGAAATTTTCAAAATCCTTTTAACCCTAGCATCAATTTTTTTTTTTTTAGTTTATCCGACCTATATTTTACCTTTTCTATTGTATTATATTCATGGGCGTTGCACATTAGAGTGAGAGCTATAGCTCTCACTCTAATGTTCTACACATAGAGCAGTCATTCGTAATTTTCATTTCTCCAGGTTCCTCTCACCCTTAATTACGGCAATAACAGTTGCATTTCTGCTTTTAATCTACATAATATTACGTTGTTTTTATGATGCCGTGCAATAAAATAAAGCCTACAACATATGACACATGTATTTTCAACATTACATCTTGGATCCCGAATATGTTATTTTCGGGGATTTTTTTAAATAATAATCAACTATCAGGTCCTTTAAGTCTCAGTTGATTGAAAATGATTTAGTTGCTTATTTAAATGAAGATAATTTGTGCAACTATTAGCACAGGAAGGGGGTGGTGGTTGTCTAGAATACATACCCTACGGGGGTGGTGTGGAAACGCATTTATCTATTGCGCCATCAATCCCCTGTTCCACTCCTGTGGTACCCACTGAGCTAAATTACAACTGGAGTACTGATTCCCTATTCAACAGCCCAGCGGTACCTGAAGCCGTGTTTTTTCTTTCCTGCGGAAGGATACACTTCGTAAGCGAGTTAGGCAAACAATCCGTGAACGATACGGAAACCGAATCCCATTAATAATACCCGCTGTTAAAAAGCTACATTTAATTTAAAGATACAATATTTCACAACTACTGTATGCTAGGGTTTAAGCTGCAGTCGCATTTTTCGCAAAATGCGACGAGTTGCTCGAAAATGCGAAGAAAAAATTATTGTCCATCGCTAAAGTGCGAAAGACATTTTTAACCACAGTTTATTCTCTGAAAACAGGATTCATCGATTCCAGAATATCTGTTTTGCACTTCAGCGATCTTTTCTTGTTCCTTTTTGTTTCCTCTTCAAAATTCTTAACAGTACCTATTAAGCATTGTTGATATAAATAATTTAATTAATACGATTTTTCGAGCAATGAAAGCTACTAATATTTTTTAGCATTTTGCTTACAACTCCCCGCCCCCTATTTTAGCATTTTTGCGACAGCGTGTTTTAAGCCAACTTAAACCCTGCTGTGTGCATAGGCGTAATTTAGGGGTTAAATATAGCGTAAACTGGGGGTGGGGGAACAAAAACCCAAAATTGCAAGGGTACGATTTTGCCTCCTTTCTAAAAAAAAAAAAAAAAAACTAGGGGCAAGTGCCTCCCCCTTGCCCCTGTCATATTACGCCCATGACTCTGTGTGTTTTAGATTAGTTTTGTTATATGCCGTGTGATATATATTTGCTTTTTAAATTCGAAAATTATAAGTTCGACTTTCATATACCATATGTATGCTGTAGAAATTTTTAATAATTTTCTAAATTAATTAACCTTTGAAGGTTGATTTACTAAAGCAGACACCAATGATCGTTAATTTATAAATTTGTAGAAAAACATAAAAATAAGCGTTGAAGAAGCGGTCTGTTTACTGAGTATATAGTTCCCAACTAAAATCCTAATTATTCTTACTTCTTAACACAATTTGGAGATAAAAGACATTTTTACTAAATGTCCTGCGTTATTTCTTTGATTTACATTAACTTAACATGAGATAGCTCCTTTAGTTTTTACCCTTAAAAGTATCCGTTAACATCACAAGTCCCATTGAAGCTGGTTGTTTGCCTACCGCGTATAAATAAAGGAGTGATGCGGTCCTGAAACGGCACGCTCAATCTGCACTGTAATATAGTTCAGTGGTGGTACCGTAGAGCGTGTGCGGTTTTCTGCCCCTCGTAACCCGGAGTTGAGACCCTAGGCAACGGAGGTTCCGCTTCCTTGGAAAATGGTAGTTCCCGGCTCCCATCTGATCTTGCGCCGTAAAACACAAACGAACGTAGAATAAATGGCGCGTTAATTGGAATTATGTTACTCTATTATGTCAAGATCGTTAATGTTTTAACCTCATCTGATTTGAAAATTAATCAAATTTTTGCTAATTCAGGATTAACGATATGCCAACTGGGATACGCTGGAAACAACGTTTCGCTTTGTTCGTTTTTCTTCAATACACGTCGTTTAAGGAAAAGTGGAAACACTTACCTTTTTTGCTGCTGTATCTCCGCACATTTGATTATTTAGTGTTTTACTTCGCTTTCGTAAGTTTTCGTTGGTTTTTTGTACCGAAATTTAAAGTGAGATATTAGCACAGACGTTACTGACGGAAGTTCTCGGAACCATCCATACCTGAGAAGGAGAACAAGGGCGTACGCCTAGGACCACCATAATTACTTTTCTAAGAAAAGTGCGGGAAAAGGTGAAAAAGAACGCGGCAATTAAGCGGCCTGTTCCGAGAAATCTGTTGATGAGAGAGGGTGGCTGATGAAAATGCGTTGTAATCGTGAGAGATTACTTTCTCACGTGGTATTAAGAAATATTGAAGTTGCGAAATTTGTCTGGTGTCTAGACTCAGCCAGCGTGTTCATTGCAAAGACTCCAGCAATATTATACGTATCTGGAAAGACAAAATAAATGCACACGCCTCAGTGTCGCTGTTTTTGAATTTTTAAAGAGTAAATTTAAAATTGAGGGCCCCCGCCCCACCTTCATGTTTAAATTTACACATTGTATTGCACGGGTAATTCTCCTATATGTATATATAAATAAATATACCTGCATTACCGTTTATACCAGTACTTGTGTATAAGTGGTATCCGTGTGCTTATCAAGTAAATGTAAAAAAATGACAACGAAGAGAGCTGAGAACAGAATATTTATAAATTGAGAAAAAAGTCCCCCTCCCCATTTTTCCACAATATTTTAAATTTAAATTGCAAATATGTTCATCTTACAGTGTGTGTGTGTGTATGTATATATATATCCGATTAACAGCTTACCATCAGGGACTCTGAGATCGGACTCGATCGGCCCCTATGACCCCTGCCCTGGACCGGGCCCTCTACAGCATATGTCGTTGCCAGCGCGGGGCCCTAGACTTCATCCGCGCTGCAGACCATGCTGCCCCCCCCCCCTCGTCGGCTCTGCTTACTGTAGTCAACCCTAAGCTCCTTAAAGGGTTCGGATTCCTCGAAAAACAGTAGGTCCTGGCACAGCATGACCCTTGCAGTCCTTACGCCATAAAACTATCACAAACACGTATATATATATAATTCTGAATGTCCTTGAACAGGTGTGCACTTATAAAATATTTGTGCACATTTTATTATGATGTAATAACATAGCCCAAGTAGAGGACAAATGGGTTGGAAAATGAACTGTTATTGTTATAATTAACGGTAAAATATGGCAAAACCCCGTGTATAATCTGTGTACATGTAGTTATTATGTTCATGACTGCAGATAATGGAACCATGTTCTCATTTATTTTGGTATTTATAATGTAGATCAAAATTGCCAAGCCTTGCTCCTACTATTTTTCCAGTTACGGCCATTTTTGCCATGGCGTCAAATACTAAAATTATCATGAATGGTAATGTTTCCATAATATTCCAATTGGTAAAGTTTTTGAAGGCTTTGTTGTTCATGAAGCCCTCTTCCTTTCTATTCAGGTGTAACTTTCATCTGGTAACTACATCAGAAACCATAGTACTCCGAACGGTCGTCAATTTTGCTTTTATTCGTAGCACAAGTACCGTTCGTCCACTTCCAGTGCAGTCCGATGGTATGGTTAGAAATATCGGGAGATGATGTCTCATACCGCGCCTAGCCTCTACAGCAGGGTAGGACTGGTTTATCTTCCGAACTTTTTGGCGGTCGCCAAAACGAGAGTGGATGGAATCGCTGGCAGAGTAGCTGGCTTGTACCGTCTCCCGATATTTCTCAATTGTGCCGGGACTTCATTTCGTGAGCAGACATTACAAAGCAAGTCATGCTTCGCAACGGACCTACTTAAACTAAGTGCAAGAAAATGTGTCCAGGAGAGCGTCTTACGCGGTTATTAGCGGCTCTAAAAATGTTTAACGTAACACAATTCGGGGAAAAGACCCTGACCAGGATTTGTTGGTCCAAAGGTAAAGATAAGAAAATGCAGTTAAATTGAAAATAGGCATTTCTAAACGAAGCTAGTTAGGGACATATCAATCATTTGGCATTTCTTCGATGTTGTGGATAAATGAACGGATTTTATTTTAGTCTATTACCGCATTATAAACGCAAAGAAAAAACAATAGTGTGCTCGTAAGTATAAATTTCTACTTCTCAGAACTTTGCAATAAGTTCTTTTTTGTCGGAAACCGAGGATGTAAGCGGTGTTTATGGGGCCTGCAATAAACATGATTGCGTGCAGAGTCTGCTGATGCTAACGCATTTGACTAATAACGTGTATATTTATTTTGACCACCATTTAGAAGCCTCATGAACATTATGGAAAATACAACGCCAGACACTAAAGGTTATTGACCATATAGTCTGGAAATTATATAAGAGCCGCTAACAACTTATTTCTTGGTGGCATTTTTTTAGCGGCCCTGGGCGGCCGCCCAGCTCGCCCCTCTCAAGCACGGCCCTGAATGCGTTATACATTGACAATGTATTATCATAGCTTTGCCATGGCATATTAGTAATACATTTGGCTACCATACGGATAAACCAGATTTGATTCCAAGAAGTACCCATCTGTTTGCAGGTTTTTCTTCAGATTCCTAGTCAGGGGTTTGGTTCCCTGGGCGAGAGAGATTTTGATTCTTCCGAAAACTATAATTTCCGTCGCAACCTAATCTGAACTATCCCCTGCCCCGTAAAACAGAATTATTAATCATTTGATAAAACAAGGAACTGGGCATAGAATTTATTTTGTAGGCTTCGATATTTTGGAAATGCAGTGAAATCTACCTATAACGATGAATTTGTCTATAACAATGACTGTCGCGGTTTGAACAGATATAAGGCGTATCGGGTTTAACGTTAAATGCCAGCGAAGGTGGTCCCCCCATAGGTATTGTTATAGACAAATTTAGCACTCTAGTGTATAGTGTGATATGTATAACTTTCTAGTTGATGTGTGTGGTGTAACTGACGAGGTTTTATTTATTTTCAGGGACCTACAAAATAACAACATCCATTCCATCGACGAGGACTCATTAAATGGTCTCGGGAATCTCAGGGCATTGTGAGTATAATTTTGTCAATTCGCTTAATAAAATAATAGCTCTGTTGATGAAACGCTAATAAATCAACGTTTTATGAGCGAATATCCAAGTCATTTTCCTCTCCTATCGAGAAAAATGTATAAATTCGAAGGTAGTTTTCCAGTAGCCCGACATTGGGGTGTTTATCAAATTTCTGTGAATGCAACCGGTCTTACATGAGCCAGACTAAACGTCCTAAAAACACAAGTAAAGGGAGCATCAAAAGTACATTGGAAACGTGGAAATTCAGACGTCATCCATTGCCGTTTACTGTCGGTAGTGCAACCGCATAAATTTAAATTTTGGAAACCCTATGTTATTTGCCTACCTAGATATCCATTGCCATATCATATGTGTGTGCGTTTGAAAATGCAAGAAAAAATATATAGAAACGAAAGGATGGGAAGTTAATAGAAATGTAGCAAAAATAATAGTAAAAACAATAAAAAAAATTAGAATAACAGTAAATTAACATACAACCCCACACACCAATAACCTTAATAACTTCACGGGATACACAAAAATACCAGTGGTGTAGTCGGGGCGTAGCGGCGCTAGGGCAAAGTTTTAGAAAATCATACATTTTACAAAATTCTGTTCAGGTTGTAAATAAAAAATATGTGAATTCTACAATTCTGTTAAGAAAAAAAAATTCTTAGAGCAATGATCATAAAATAAATCGTGGGTATTTAAACGAAATTACAGCTTGAAACAAGTGTCTTAAACTATATTCCGAAAACAGAATAAGCCACAATACTTTGTTTGACACAACGAGCGCGACAAGGGTGAAAAGGTGGACATTGGAGGAGTTAAGTGGCCAAAAACTCCCCCCCCCCACTATATTCCCTCTCCGAGGCCTTCGGCAACCCTGCCGAATTCGTCTTCATCTTCTCGGGCGCATTTAGGGATGGGAAAGTATAATAGTATAAATTATATAGCTCTCCCTTCCTCTCAAAGGCGGTTTAACCAAAACAATGAAGAAATTTCCCAAAGCACCAGCCATTTTCCTGACCTTTGGTCATGTGATCAGTGGAAAGAGCGACAGGAGAAGACACCTTGGCTGGATGCGAAAAACGGCTTCCTTGGTTGCAGATCATGTGAAAAAGTGAGGAGTCTGGGTCCAAGTGCAGAGCAAGGTATGTACATTAGCTTCGAATGGAGCGCATTTAAAGTATCATACAGTGGTAATGCGTGTGATAAACGATGGAAATCCTTAAAAACTAAAATTTCCCTCTATCGATCTTCAGAAACGCATAAAAAAGTTGAACAAATTTTAAAATATTGTAATGAAGTTTTCGAAAAACTAGTGGATTCGGCAAATAGCGATAAAAACGAAACTACTGTAAAAGTGTTCAATACTGCTTATTATATAACAAAATCTAATTGCCCTTACAGCAATCATTCAAATTTGATTGAATTACAAGCAAAAAGTGGAATAAATTTGGACATAACTCTGTATTCGAGAGCTAGTTCAACGGAGATAATAAATCACATTGCAAATGAATTTCGAAACACACACACACAGTAGAGTCTCCATATAACGAACTTCCATTTAACAAAGTTTTCTATTTAATGAAATTTTCGGCGGAACCTTGACTTTGAATGGCACTAACATGTAAATTTGTCTCCATATTACGAAAAACAATTTCTATATAACGAAGTTCTTTTTATAAAGAATTTGATTTTTTTTTTAATTTACCTTTTACAATTTTTCAGCGGGATGGTTAGGTAGAATAGATAGTTGAGCATTTTAAGCAAAAAGATGGAGGTGAGGTAGCCTTCTGTATTGTGGACATATGACCAGTTGTGATAAATAATTCTATTGTTCTAAACTGGGAACTTCGAAGCAGCGGGGATGTATCACTCTGCAGGTGTGGCTAAGCCACGAAATTTGCTGAAATCGATTGATCATCGATGTGACATCGTTCTGATCAAAATACGTTTCGAAGAGCCTGCCCAGATTCGTACATTCTTTTTCTCGGCGACCTTGCCAGGGTCGGCGCCTGCACCCTAGGAGGCGTATGTAGAGACGAGCGTGTCCTAAAAGCCCGAGGCTTGTTCTTCTATTTTTTTTTTAAGGTCCCCTAGAATATTTTTTCTTATTACAAATATATTTTTTCTTTTTTCGTCTCCAGAAAGCTGGCGCCTTCTCGCCCCATAAATCTTCTCGAGATGTGACAGCTAGCGCTTGCGTATTCTCATCCACCGGGGGTGCATACATTCTACTTATTTTTTACAGGTTAGGTGTTAAAATTCCTTTACCTTTGATTTCCTATTTTGTATCGAATTTAGGTTGTCAGGGGGTGCCCCCCCCCCATTTGACCGAGATAGCTTTCACCCCTACGTCTGAAGAGGGAGGGGGTCAAAGATGAACCCTGCATCTTCAATAACTGGGTTAATCCTCTGCAAGTGAAAAGGGGAGGGAGAAGTTGCGTATATATCTGTTAAAGGGGCGTATTATCTGTAAAAAGAGTCGGTGATGTAGAGACTTATATAGTATAACACCTTTATATATGCGTATACACCACATACACATGCAGTGGTGGAACGTCCATATATCGAAGTCGAAGGTTCCATAAAAAGTTTCGATATGTAGTAGGATCCGTATATGAGAGCAAGTATTATGTAGCACCTTTGGGGTTGGGGGTTGCCATTGTCTTATTTTCCTGTGTCAATATTGCTTTGCTACGGGGGGGGTTAAAATAGCCAAACAATTGCTTACGTAATATTTGAAAACTCCCTGTAACGAGGAGCTCGGGACCATGTAAAATGCTCCCCATATCGGATCGCTCGCCATTTTGGCTCAATTTTGTATTGGTAACATATGTGCGCACAACATACTTATAATACTATTCATTTTTTTTTAATTTCCTGACAATGGACGTATTACATTATCATTTAAGTTTCTGTCACGCTTTTTTATTTTAAAATAAGCTAAAAAATCCTACAAAGAAACTTACTTTATTGCTTATTTCCAAAATAAGCATTATTTGGATATGCCCACAAAACCGTGTATAGTGCTTTGTTTTGCAGCATCTATGTTCATTAAATTCTCGTCGTAAAATAGGGAGTGTTCAAGTACTACGGGGGGGGGGTTGCCGTTGTGCTTATTTTCATATACTACACTGATCGATCCATTATTACAAAAAAACAAAAAACAAACGCTTATTGTGTACTCGTTGCAATGTATTGTGAAAGGGACGAGGGTTCTCAGAAATTCCCCGTTTCCAAGCGTTGGGACGTTTCGTTTCACGTTCGCCTCAAATATCTTGCTTCACTGTTTCTGCTCCCCCCCCCCACACCCGGATTTTTTAGACCTTTCTTCGTTTTTGTTTTAGAAATCTCACAATTTTTTAATTGGCAATTTCGGGGTCCTCAAAAATCTCATCTAAAAAAAAAGGTAGTTTTGCACTTAATCATTATACCAAACAAAATCAGTATTTTCCACGCTGAATGCGTGCTCGTTATAAGTGGGTCCTTCTGTATGCAGAAACAGCAGGCCTATATTTCACTGTGACGAACAGAGACTTCCAGTCATGGAATTCATCAAAACTACGATATGGGTAGAAATTTTTTTTTTACTGTGGTGATTAAACTCTGTATCTCACCCCCCTTCTCCTAAGATTGAGAATAGTAGGTGGTGGTTCGAAGGTCACATAAAATTTTCTTTTCTAAATGATCTGAACAGTCTCGGGACGTAAAAGAAAATAACTATCGGGTCCTGTGGTGGTTAAGTGGTAATGCGTTTACCTGACGTGCGGTTATCCCCGGGTTGACTTCAGCCGGGGGTTGATTGGGGTTGTAACCCCCATTGCAATGAAATTTTGTATATTTAACATAGGAATATGTGAGTTGTAGCTCTGTAACCCTCCCTTACGAATTTTCTACGTACGCCTATGGGGATCTGACCGCTCACTAGTTTGAGGATTGGTTGGTTCTCTATAAGCTTTAAGACGGAAGTTCTGAAACCTTTTCTCCCGTGTACCCTTTCGTTCTGCCCGGGTGTGTTGGCGTATCCCCTGAGAAGAATGATATAAACTGTATGGATGCCATAGAATAGGTAACAGACAAGTAGTATTTTTTTATGATTTCAGTCAGTACACAGTACACATTTAATGAGATGGATGAGCTTGGCTCTTTCCAATAAGTAAATCAATTTTGGGAACCCTTTCAGAGAGATACACAGACATGTCATTTTCAATTGACAGTTTTGGTGGCATTTGGTTTTGATCGTACACATTGTTGAAAAACCTTGTTCGCAACGGTGAAGTCGATGATGTACAGCAAAAGATAGTATGGGAGGAGTGAGGCTAGGGAAACGAATTTAGAAAGCAAATTGCCTCTTTCTATTTTGGAAAAAGGACAGAACTTCAAATCATAAGTTTGGGGGTGTAAAGTGCTAACACGTTCGCGTACCCCAGTTTGAGAACTCCTGCTTTAAGAAGTTCGGATGCCTGAGGAAACAGTTCCGATTCTTATGACCTTTGCTGTCTGTCCTTGCGCCGTAAAACTCGCACCAAAAAAAAAACAAAAAACCTTTGCTCCTTCTCTCAGTTTTATATAAAGGTTCACCACTTTTAACATCCGCGAACGAAGGGTAGTGTAAAAAAGGGTAGTAGCATTTACGTATCTGAATGTACATAGAGTTCAAGCAGTAT
Organism: Dysdera silvatica; assembly: GCA_006491805.2. Classification (NCBI taxonomy): domain Eukaryota; kingdom Metazoa; phylum Arthropoda; class Arachnida; order Araneae; family Dysderidae; genus Dysdera; species Dysdera silvatica. The sequence goes on along the minus strand of QLNU02014644.1, from coordinate 92,652 downwards.
TTTGGCCATTTCACCCCCCCCACCCAAAGGTGCTTACGTAATACTTGAACTCCCCCATAGAGGCGATTAGCCGACCCTTATAATACGTACGTGAATTTCGAAGCTTTTATTCCCCTCCTACGTTCGTTCGTGTTGGAGCGAGAGAACTGGACCACGGGGAAATTAATTTTCTCCAGCTAATTTCGTTTTTTTATACGTCAGAGCGCACGGAAGCACATGGCTGTGTGGTGTATCCGGAATCGCATTCTAGATTCTCCAAATTTCCGCTCCCTAACAGCGGACATGGCCCGGCGATAAGCGATCTCAAACTTATCTCTGCGCAAAGGATTTACGAGAGAGATCTGTAGGGGATGGTACACGCGGACTAGACCTCGTATTAAATGTCCCTGTTACGTGACTAGGTTGCTGCTGCAGCTCTGTGCCTCGCCTTCGGCCCCTTATTTGAAGACCAACTCTATTTCTTGCGTCCCACGAACGTCCACTGCGTGCCCTTTGATAACAATTCTGACAAGAAAAGCAAGCAGGCTTCGTAAAGGACCCCTTCCGGATTCAGATCCACACACGCGCACATCAATCTTCTGGAGAAGCCTTTCGAGGCCAAACAATAATTAAACGAGTACAATTGCTCACTCCTTGCCGTATCCCCTTTGACGTCAGACAAATAACGCGTTGCGTTGGATTTTCTTTTCCCTAGAAAAAACACACGCGAAGGGTTTCTTCCTCCTTTCCTTCCTAGTCCTCTCTCAAACAACTGGTTTTGGGAATTGATGAATTTGCGTAATTACGTGAACAGGGAAATCGACACGCGCGATTGATTGGTTTGTTTAAACCACCTGAATTGATTCCCGGGACATTGCGATGCTTAACTATTCATCAGTTTTTCTCGTCACTTGTTGAATGAAGTTGAAACTTTACGCTTATGCGGACGATGAGGCTATTTCAGTTGTCCTGTACATAGTAGCCTAGGGGGGTGGGGGCACAGCCCCTTCCCATTAGATATCAAAACACATTTTTTCACATTTCATTACATAATCTTCTGTAAAGCCATTTGAGCGTCCATAATTTTTGAATTGCTATGCTGCTGCTTGCTCGTATACGTGATATAGTTTCTACCTGTGGGAGTTTAAGTATTACGTAAGCACCTTTGGGTGTTGCTGTTGTTTTCCTGTGTTGGCCAATGTTAATTTTGCTTACTGGGAGGTATAAATGGCAAAATATTGCGTACGTAATACTAACCTACTTCCCATGTGAAAAGCTTTGCAATTATTTTTTTTCGTGTATTGCGAGTTTCGTAATCCCGATGATTTTTGGAGAAATTTTAATATTTGCAAGTGGTGGTGGGGTGTCACTTGGGATTGCTAAATCGCTTATGTCCTCGTTTAAACTTATTTTTATTGAATTGTCTGTGTATGTGTGAGGAGGGGCAATCTGTTGTAAAGTCATTCGAACGTCAATTTCTTGTCGTCGATAGTTGCAAATCACCTTATGTAGGAGAAAAAACCACTTCCTATTTCAGTGAATTTAATCTGTAAAGATATATATATAATTCTAATCACTATTTCGGGGAAAAAATCTTTTTCTCTCTTACGCCTCGGGTATGATTGGGGGAATTGTCCGGCCGGGCGCGGCCGCTTTCCTCCATTTTCTGTCTCAGCGTGTCACTGTGAGGTGGGCCGCTGAGCCGTTCTGGGTGTGAATCTACACTGCAGGGGGTGGCCGTTCTTTTGACAGACATTTTTTTCCCTCCACCGAAAGTCTTCGAGGGATAAAGGTCGAAGGATCAGCCGGCGATGGCGCTGAAACCGGCGCCTGTAGAATAACATTCTGCCAGTGCCGACGTACAGGTGCGTCTGCTTACATTAGGTTTTGCCTCGAGTTTTCATTCGCCCAAATTTTTATTTTTTCCTTTCTGCTCGGAATTCGCACACGTGTGTGGTTCTCTTTACGGAATTTCTTTTGTTTTATTGGAGTGCAGTTTTTCTTATTTCAATGGCATAACAGAAGATGTTATATGCTCTACTTTGGTTTACAAGAACGGGAAAAATAAAAAAGGCTCTGTCCTTGCGCCATAAAAATACGACTAACCGACCAACCAAAAAAACTTTGGAATAACCCACGAGGACATGTATTGGATGCATTTTTAATTAGAAGAGTATTTATACCAGGGGTCTTCAACCTTTTTCAGTCCAAGGGCCAAATTTGCCTATTCTTGTTGGCTCGCGGGCCGCATCCAGGGGGCGCTTCCTGCGCCCTCCTGGATCAACTTTTGTTTGTATTTTTTGTCTAAGATCTCTTTATTGGTTTTGCGTGCCTACCCGAAAACATTTTCTGGGTCCGCCTGTGGGACTTAATATATCTATATTGCAACGTAAAATACGTATGGAAGCAATGCACGTTTAAAATTATTTTAGTTGTTAATATATAAAGCGAAATCAAACCTTTTAGTGAGGTTTTTAGACCTGCTTATTTTTAACAAGCCTGCCAGTATCGGGTCTCATTTTTCGTGTTGCAGCCCAAAGAGTGTTTTAAATGTGAACATCAGTTATTCTGGTCCTGACTTTTGATTTTACCAACTTCATTCTTGAAGCAAAGAGCTGTTCATAGACGCATCGCCGCATTCAGAGGGGGTTAATGGAGGTTGTAACCCCACCCCATTGTGATGAAATTTTATGTAT
>QLNU02014644.1:74042-89877 GCA_006491805.2 Dysdera silvatica | reverse complement strand
TTTAACACACTGGAAAAGAATTGGGAACTGCCAAGTACGTGTAACAGGTGAAGAACATCAAAATATACATTTTTTTTTTTGGTTCAGTGAAGTTTTTTCCAAAAATTAGCCGTTCAGGCACTACAGCAAATTTAGTATTTGCATCCATCACATTCAAGGTTTTCACAAATGGCTACAATGCGCCATTTCAAGAAATTTTCAAATTATTTAATGTCAACAGACGTGAGGCTCTGTCCGGTGATTTTTTATAATCAATTAAATTCACCGGAATTGTATGTGTAGAATTCGCCGCTTCAGGTGCGAGTGTATGAATTCTACACATACAATTCCGGTGAATTTAACTGATTTTAAAAAATCGCCGGAGAGAGCCCGACGTCTGTTGACATTAAATAATTTGAAAAATTCTTGAAATGGTGCATTGTAGCCATTTGTGAAAACCTTGAATGTGGTGGATGCAAATACTAAATTCACTGTAGTGCCCGAACGGCTAATTTTTGGAAAAAAATTCACTAAACAAAAAATTTTTATTTTGATGTTCTTCACCTGTTACACATACTTGGCAGTTCCCAACTCTTTTCCAGTGTGTTAAAAAAGGCATTTTTAGGCTTATTTTCACTAAACAGTAACACAGATCAAAATCAGAAAACGGAATTCCGGATTTCTTTGTCTCTGCTGTATTATTAGCTCATTCACTTAAATTATGTATCAAAAATTGCATTTAATTCATGCAGTTGGCTACATAGCAACGTGATGGACGTAAACAGTAGTTACGCTCTACAGCTAAACTGGCCCCTTCGAGGACACGGGGATATATATGGTCAAACATGCCTTATTTGGTGTTCCCTACCACCCCTTAAAGTTTTGCCAGATATTTTCCAAACACCCTGTATATGTATGTGTGTGTATATAATCACAATTATTTTGCTAGAAAACGGAAATTTATTGGCCACTTTTCCTGTTTCTTTGAAAGATGGAGGAGGGGCTCGCCGCTTCACCCGTTCTTGAAGTCACGAGCCGCCACTGCACTTCGAAAACTGTTACTCGGCGGAAATCTCATGTCGCCATTGAAGTCTGTCCGAGCTGCTTTGTCTCGTGATCGACGTGTATCTTCTGGATAAGCCAGCACAACTCTCCCAAAACGTTGTGTTAATGTTTAATTCTCATACGTGGCGTTTCTGAACGTCCGGTACGAAAGCGCGGGAAAGAATTCTGTCTCTATTCGCATCGCACGGTTTGAGTTCTTCCGTTTTCCACATCGCCATGATGTGCACAAAACAAGGGACGCCGCAGAAGAGAGATGACATTATTATTATTGTTGTTATCTGGAGTCCGATCTATAGTCAGTTTCGTCTCGTGGATGTCGTAAACACGTTGCGATATCTGCGCTGCAGTTTTCTTTAGTAATTGTTGAAAAATCATATTGCTTCAAAACAAAGACCCATTATTAAACGACACAGACGTTGAGTGCCAAAATGGCGCCTTGCTGACAGAAGGATAACCTCGTTCGCTAGACCAGAGTGGGCGACGAATTGATCAAAAGCAAAACAAAGGCTCCGGAGAATGCTAGGTTTTCAGGGAAAATACTCTCGGACCTTTGTCCCGAAAATGTGGATAGGAGGTTGTTTCTATTGCTCTAACACCTTTTCCTGTATCTATTTTACCATGTCTGCAGAAGCGACTTTAGGTCAAGGTAACGCTATAATGGGGGCGATATATGCTTTAGACAAGTGATCGACAAGCTGCGGTGCGCTTGCCACATGTGGCACGTGGACAATTTTTAGTAGCACTCAGAATGACTTAAATGATGATTACAGTTCAAAAAGATATTTTTGTTCTTGCAATTTCAATAGGTGTCATTTTAAATAGGAAGGGGATAGAGATTTTTAAAGATGTATTTGAGGAATATAATGTACATAATTTAAAATTTTAATAAATAATAATGAAACTTCATAATTTTTGCGTGTAACACTATTTTTTTAGTGTTAAACGCTCAACTCCCCCCCCCCCCAAAAAAGAAAGAAAAAGAAAACCATGGACAATACTTCTATTCCGTTTGCGTATTACACACACACACACACACACACAGTATCACCTACCTAAAGTGACCACCTTTGGGATTCGACTGCAATTGTCACCATAGACAGGTGGTCACTATACAGGGTGTTTGGAAAATATCTGGTAAAACTTTAAGGGATGATAGGGGACACCAAATAAGGCATGTTTGTCCATATCCCCGTGTCCGCAAAGGGGCCGGTTTGGCTGTAGAGCGTAACTACTGTTTACGTCTATCACGTTGCTACGTAGCCAATTGCATGAATTAAATGCAATTTTTGATACATAATTTAAGTAAATGAGCTAATAATACAGCAGAGACAAAGAAATCCGGAATTCCGTTTTCTGATATTGATCTGTGTTACTGTGTAGTAAAAATGCCGTTTTTAACAACACACTGGAAAAGAGTTGGGAACTGCCAAATATGTGTAACAGGTGAAAAACATCAAAATAAATATTTTTTGTTCCGTGAACTCTTTTCCAAAAATAACCCATTCGGGCATTTGCATCCACCACATTCTAGGTTTCACAAATGGCTACGATGTGCCGCCATTTCAAGAATTTTTCAAATCATTTAATGTCAACAGACGCCGGGCTCTCTCCGGCGATTTTTTCTAATCAGTTGAATTCATCGGAATTGTCTGTGTAGAATTCGCCGCTTCAGGTGCGATTGTATGAATTCCATACATACCATTCCAGTGAATTTAACTAATTTTAAAAAATCGTCGGAGATAGTCCGACGTCTGTTGACATTAAATAATTTGAAAAATTCGTAAAATGGCGCATTGTAGCCATTTGGTAAAAACCTTGAATGTGGTGGATGCAAATACTAAACTCGCTGTAGTGCCCGAACGGTTAATTTTTGGAAAAAATTTACTGAACAAAAATTTTTTATTTTGATGTTTTTCACTTGTTACACATACTTGGCAGTTATCAATTCTTTTCCAGTGTGTAAAAAAAAAAAAGGCATTTGTAGGCTTATTTTCTCTACACAGTAACACAGATCGAAGTTAGAAACGGAATTCCGGATTTCTTTGTCTCTGCTGTATTATTAGCTCAATCACCTAAATTATGCATCAAAAAATGTATTTAATTCATGTAATTGGCTACGTAGCAATGTGATGGGCGTAAACAGTAGTTACGCTCTACAGCGAAACGGGCCCCTTTTGGGACACGGGGATCTGGTCAAACATGCCTTATTTGGTGTCCCCTACCACCCCTTAAAGTTTTGCCAGATATTTTCCAAACATCCTGTATATACGACAGACTTCAGTATACGCCTGACTCTCTACCAGTTCTCCCTTATAAAAATCGGTCGCTTTACCAGGAGCAATCGCTTTTCCACTGTATATATATATATTTTAATTGTCGAAGGAGGCGTTAGACTTAATAATCCCTCCCCTAACCGCGTCCCTGACTACCCGTTTGAGGAAGCTTTCTCACTGAATAAAACTCCTGTTTTAGTGTTCGTTCATGCACCTGAGTTTCTCTAGAACGCGAACTGGGAATGTCCGGGAAGTCTGAATGGTCCTCTGTGGACGACAAAAGTGTCAATGGCATGCCTGAGGGGAAAGCCGGTGCCTTGTAAAGAGAATCGTGGGGGGATGTTTTCCTTCAACCTATTAACAGCGGGCCCCCCCAATATCTCCAAAGAAGCGCCGCTCTCAGCTGGTCCTGTGCACATTGGATTGGGGGCACAGAAGTAAAAGGTTACTTATATGCCTCCCCCCCCCTCCCCACAATGACCAAGAAAGGGGGAGAGCAACTGCAAACGGACCCGAGTATTTTCTCACCTGTGGAAGAATGAGGAACATGGGCGGGCTCCATTAGTCGCGGTCGCGTGTATACAGGTGGGGGAGGATGGTATATTCTGATGCATGGAATGTGTGGAGGAGGATGTGTAGTGGGAGGGGGAGATGTGGTGGGGATTTTCTGAAGGCAGCTACTGTTGTTTTTTTCCTCCCATGTGCAATGTTCGGTTGAATTATATGCGGAATTAGTGGTGTATCCCGCTGTGAAAAATAATATTTTTATTTCAACCAACACTCATATGTGGAAAAAAACAAAAAAAAACAACCGCCGCCTATATAAAATATAAACAAAACTCTGAAATTTCTAAAGAAATAAATGGCCGATTTTTGATATTGATTGATCGCGAAAAATTGCATGCCTCTTGCTGTTACTCTTTCGGGCCCTTTCAAGTATTTGATAAGCATCTTTTGGGGGAGGTTTGAACCATGCTTATACGTTTTAGCACTTTACGTACCGGAAGCCTATTAATAGGTTATTTTTCACCAATACTTAACGACCGGTAGCCTATTAATCGGTCTTCCTATTGCCAGCGTTTGCTGCCCAATTATTACATTACCCATAAAAAATACTTAAAATTATATTACCCATATAATCTGCACTCGAATCGTTCAGTCTTTTCGATGTATACATTTCAGTTGCAAGCGGTAGGTAAAGCGTTAAAGGCACAGAAAATAAAACTAGCACCTAGTCACGAAATGACAACCGCGCTGACAGAACTGCAATACTTGGATATACGACACACTGCGAAAATACACTGTGCATTAGCGCTCAGTTGGCGCGTGATACCGTTAGCAGACGGGTTAGTCCATTGCAGTTTAGGGAAGGCCGTCTTGGAGGAACTGGTTTTTCCCGCGCGAAAAACCAGTTTCGGCAAGACGCCCTTCCCTAAACTGCAATGGACTAACCCGTCTGCTAACGGTATCAGGCGTCAGGTCTGCGCGAACGCAGTGAACACGTTAAACGCCACGCCGGTTTTACGTGCCGTTCCGTTCACGCCACAGTTAGCCGTCAAGTAGACCACTCCGGGCCGTTGGGATCGGCGTGGCGTTTAACGTGTTAAACATTTATTTAAACCAGTGGCTGTCAGAGACATAGCCAGGGGGCGGTTTTGGGGGTTGTAACCCCCCATCGCAATGAAATTTTGTATATTTAACATAGAAATGGTTATAGCTCTGTAACCCCTCGCCTGACATTTTAAAATATAATGGATGCGTTACTTTTAATATGTTTTATCAAATCCACTTTTATGTATTACACACTATTTGCTTATAAGAAATATTGATAATAAAAGCTTTTAACAGCTTATTAAAATTTTTTATATAAAAATGTGTTATAATTACTCTCTATAAATAAGCGTTTAATAACAAACTTACTAATAAGTGCTCAATATTACAATAAAAATGTAAATAAGTATTATAATTTGCATCATACAGTCATTCGTATTTCAAAAAATCGTACCAAAAAAATTAGAGAACCAAAACTTACGTAAGTATAGGGGGGGGGCGGCAAGCATTTGCTTATTTTTTCTTATAAGGGGGAGAGGGTTCCAAATGGCTAGAAACGTGCTTACGTAGTACTTGAACGGCCCCTTTATTACAATTGCTATAATTTAGTTTTTATTATGCGCGTATCCAGGGGCTATCTGATGGATCGGTTCCCCCTCTCAAAACTAAATTTTTAATGGGACTTGGCTACGTGGCCTTACATGCCGTGATTGTATCAACATGCTGTAAAATTTTTGACCCCCCCCCCCGAAATTAAATCGGTCTTTGTTTTTACGTTTTTTAAGGCAAGAGAACTCCCCCACCCACTCTATTGTAAAAGATGAAAACGGTAAAGTAATCGAAATTTTTATGTAAAATTTTTAGATTACATTTTAAATGTGACGGGATTTAAAATTCACCTTTAAAAAATATTCTATTCATCCTCGTAACCTCCTGACGCCCAAGAAAAGTAACGCTTTTGTTTACACTTTTAGACGTAATGGATGCTAAAAAAATGTTTTTATTTTTTTTTTGTTATTATTTAACCCATAATTCCATGTAGAATATTCTCCACATTGAGCCACGACTTTTTCTTTTAGTAGCAGCTGAGCGGATGTAGAGAGCCAGTCCTCTCTACGCGCAGCATCAGGGGGTTAAGCTTTTTTTTTAAATTACTGGGGTCGCGAAGCATTAATTCAGATTGGCATTAGCAGACGGTTAGAAATCACCATAGGTTGGCTATATTTCTTTGCAATTGATGGCAAGCATTTTTGGGCTCCGGCGTTTTTCGTTGTGTGTGTTTGCTAAAATTTAACTAAAAAAAAAATCTTGATTTTTGCGTTGACATGTGGAAAATCGTTGCGTGTAATTTACACGATTGGAAACAAGTCTTTTGTTGGGGGGAATTCGACTCTCTTAGTGGAAATTATACGTAATCTATTAGTCTCGGACTTAACTAGGACTGATTAAGCCTTCTCATTAGAGAGAGGGAGAAACGTGCATGTTAGAATCACGAGCCCGAGTGTCAAATTCACCGTGTTTGACTCATACTCGTTTCCTCACACTGTGATACATACGCCCTCCTCCATCAGATGAGACGTTTGCGTAAATTAGCCATCAGTAAAAATCTCTCAGGTAAGTCAACGCTCATAGACTGTGAAAGAAGGGGGAAAAAAAAAAATAAAAACATTCCGAAGCCACACGTGCGTATGTGTTTGCCATCCCAGGTGTTACCGCTGTTTTGTCTCTTTGTAACCTCGGGCCCGATGCAGGTGTGTGGGCCCAAACAGCCTCTGTGGCCGGGAAGGCTCGAAGGACGCTATCTCCCACGCAAGGCGCCCTCTCTTGGGAGAGGGTGTCATATTTATGGCCATCTCTGTACTTTCTCGTTTTCGACCCACGGGTTTGACTCGGTTTTTGGGTTGCGGTATGCCTTAGTCTATTTACCACCTCCTCGAAATTGATTTCCAGATTTACTTATTTATTATTAGCTCCTCCCAAAGCCAGACTTGACTCCGATATTTAAAGATCTGTTATTGTTTGCAAGGATTTCTCTAAAAATCTGGTTTTCAGACACGGAGACAGCTTGAAGATGGGTTGATAATATCAGTGGCGTAGCTAGATACTTTACCCCCCTGGGCGAATGACTGTCATTGCCGTAATTGTTGTGTATGTTATTGTTATTTAAAGGCTAATTATCGCCTCCGAATTATGGCGACCACCCTCTTGCCCCTCCCTAGCTACGCTACTGGATAACATAGAGGTTTCTTTGATTAGGTCTAATTGTCGACTAGGCCACATTTGCACGTGCGCCGACGACATAAAAATATTGGGGGGGGGGGCAATATACCAGTAGAAGGCATTTTGTTTGAAATTGGAGGGGGACATGGAACCCTAATACCAACATTGGGGGTATCCCCCCCCCACATTTGCATAAGCGAATCATTTCTAACCAAGCTTTTTTAAAATTTGAATTCTTGGCCTTCTTACCAGCTACCATCGTGCGTTGTTTCACAAAACCCGATTAGATCGGACCCGTGCTTATCGATCATTTCGTCATCCAAGCAACCTCTCGGAATTTTTCATTCGCCCTCCGGCTACCCCTTTAAGGCGGGCAGCTGGATGCTATCATTAGCTCGATTACCACCAGCGCTCCGAGAAAACCAGCCCTGCCTCTTCGTAACAAATAAAAGAGTCGAGGCTATTTCACCGTGTGGTGAATAGTTATTCCTGTATTTTGGCGGCGGCAGTGGCCGCCGGGTTTTTTGCTTTTGCCACCGTCGTCGGCTTGCGCAGCCTGCTTGTCGCCACGTAGTAAAATTTGCCTTTACTTTATTTATTTAATAGGAATTAGCCAGTCTGATTCGTTGCGTGGAACTATTTTTAGAAAGATGGTCTTCACCGCGACGAGGAAAAGTTTGAACGTTGCCTTTGCCGTGAGCGACGTAATTTGACTAATTTTGTGGGCTTCTTTTGTTTACGTTCGTTTTGGGTGGCGTATTAGTTCGACTCGCATTCGACCTTTCTTTTTACGCCCGAAACGACTCACGAGGAAGTGGTTCTTCGCTACCTTCGTCGCTCACCACGCTTTCAAGTGCAAAACCGATTATCTCGGCAGAAAATAGAACTTTCTGTAAATATTCTGAAAGCAGGAAAAATTTCCGCTCTCGAGAACTTACGTGTTGATTATCATATAAATCACACACTACTGCGCTCTATTTATTGACCACTGCTTGAGACATATGCGTATGTATTAAAACTGGTGGCTTTTTTTTAAACTAAATATAAAAATAGCTTCACCAAATACTTGCACATAGTCGTTTCGTTTAAAGGTGACATATTTAACAATTCTGTAAGCATTTTATCAAGCCTGATCTACGAGAGTAAATCTATATTGTTTAGGCTTAATCTGTTGTGTCTGAATCCATTCAGTTTAGTTCATAAGGGCGTGGTTATAGGCTCAATGTGTGTGTGTGTGGGGGGGGGGTTACAGAGCTACAACTCATATATTCCTATGTTAAATATACAAAATTTCATTGCAATCAACACCCCCTTGCGTACGCCAACGGTTTAATCTCAACCCATGGAGCAGTCTTTAAAGATTTACTTAAACATAATTTGTAAAACAAATACACGTCGACACAGCGCACTTCAGTTACGCTTTGTAACATTTTAGATTACGTGTATATTTATTTAACTTGCCGAATTTGTGTATTTTGATTTCGAAAAGGAACCAATCTTTTTTATGAAATGGCGGAAGGTTTGTGATTGGTTTTCCTTAGCATATTGTACGGTAGTTTTCCTGTTGCCATGCCTGCAACGTACATTGCTTGCGCCCGTGGAATTGTTTCGAAATCTCGTCTTATATTCTGAAAGGATGGATATTCCTCCCGAGAAATATCCTCGCGTTTATATTTTCAATTAATTTTGGATAAGCGCTCGAGCTTTGATTCGATTTAACCTTCACGACTAAATATAAATATCTCACGGTTCGCCCAGTGCGTCGTTAATTCAGGTTCGACTCCCAACAGTGCAAAGAACGCTTACTCAGATCTCATAAAGATTGCACTGCTCACTGTAGTGCGGAGTTTGCTTCCCTAGGCCCATAAGAGGTTCGGATTCCCCAGAAAATTGTAGGTCCAGAGGTTCTGACTCCTCCGAAAACAGTAGGTCCCTGTCGCAGCATGACCATTATAGTCCCTGAGCCGTAAAACCATAAACATAATATCAGGGTTCGGATGGTACGTTAAGCCGTACGTCTCGTCTTTGTAAGTTCGCAGAGTGGCAATACTATTTTTTTAAAATTCCCAAGTGAAACGAAGTCAATTTTCTCCCAAGAAAATCGTTAAATGGTTAAAAATACATTTATAAGTAAATTATAAATTAATGTAAGTCAATTATGAGTCCACGCACATATAATTATTGCATTTGTAAGCCCATTGTGAAATTTAATGTTAAGTTATACAAATTGGGAGATCTTATCATACTTTATGTGCGTGCTGGCTGGTGGATACGAAAGGGTTAATGTCATATGGTGCACCGTAGTCTCTAAATAATAGAGAGGGAGGGGTTTATATTCCTTGTAAAACTGGAGACCCCGATGCAGCATTATCGTAGTTGTTCTTACGTCGTAGCGCCGAGACTGAGTTTCCGAGAAATCCGAACTTTATTGCCTAGGGAAGGAACCAAACCCCGAACTGTACTGTGGCTAGAGCACTGAGCCGCCGTATTACAACTGCGAGTGCAGACTGACCGTGCCGTTTCCGAAGGACCGCACCACTCCTTTATACGCGTTAGGCAACAGCCAGTTCCAATGCCTCGTGTAATGTTAGTAGATATTTTTAACAGTAAAAACTAAAGGAGCTATCTCATGTTAAGTTAATGTAAATCAAAGAAATAACGCAAGACATTTAGTGAAAATGTCTTTTATCTTCAAATTGTGTTAAGAAGTAAGAATAATTTGGATTTTAGTTGAGAACTATATATTCCGTTAACAGGCCGATATTCAACGCTAATTTTTGTGTTTTTCTACAAATTTATAAATTAACGATCATCATTGTCTGCTTTATTTAATCAACCTCCAAAGATCAAGTAGTTTATAAAGAGTTAAAAAAAATATATTCTTCGGCATACCTACTGTGTATGTGTATTCGCGCTCATTTGGCGCGTGATTTTTCACGCGCGAAAAAACACTTTCGGCAAGACGCCCTTCCCGAATAAATACGTACAACAGTAAATTGAAATATGGGTAATAAAATCACTTTCGGAAACTCCACTTTGCCTTGATTGCAGTTTTGTTAATAATGATTTGTATATCCATAAGCTGAACAGGAAATGTCCATTGTTTTCGTCGCTAAAATTTAATTAAATGCAAATCATAAAATAAAATAAATCGATGGCTAAAATGAAACTCATCGCTACGTGTTCACCTGTTAGGTTTCAGTGCGCGTTCACTGATTGTTTGCCTAGCTCGTTTACGAAGTGTGTATTCTTCCGCAGCAAAAAAAAAACTGGCTCCAGGTGCCGCTGGGCTGTTGAATATGGAGTCCGCACTCCAGTTGTAATTTAGCTCGGTGGGCTAGAGAAAAAAAGATCGGCTTTCTGCGATACGATTGGAATCGAACCCGGGTTAACGGCACGGTGCATGAACGCGTCACCATTACGCTGGTTCATTAGTGCCATAAATATCACGCTTTTTTTTGTGTGTGTGTGTGTAGAAAACCCGGGTTGCAATCCTACTAATATTCACTGCTTTGCCCCTCCCCCCTACCCATTCGTATTCCGGGTTTTGATTTCCCATGCATATGGAGACTGACCACACGGGAATGTTGTAGGTCTTGACGCAGTATGACTGACCTTGCGCCGTAAAAAAAAAAAAAATCTTTCGCCTTATGTATTTTGTATAATGACGATTTCCTTCTTTCAGTCGCGGGAAAAACCCAGGGATGACAATCTATTGTAAATGACTGGTTTGAGCGTAGCATGTTAAGTGACATGAATGTCATAAGAGGTTAATCCTTTTTCTTTTCATTTGTTTTTCAGGGATTTGAGCAACAACCAACTGTCGTTCATCAATTCTTCCGTGTTCCAGCATCTGAGTTCTTTACAAGAGCTGTGAGTATTAATTATGAAACTGAAAGATGAAGTTGATAATTATTATGATTTTGTTTGATTGCGTTCTAAGTGCAATGCGTTCGTTTGTTCTCGTGTAACCTGTGTTTTAATGAGATGAGAATGTCTTTATTAGTCTTTTAATTATTAAAAATCTTTTTGTGTTGTATACTTTTATTTGGAATATGGGCGCCCCGAGGGGGGGGGCGTGCAAGCGATGCACTTGCACCCCCCTTGGCTTGTGAAAAACGGACTTAATTCACAAGAAACTATAGTCCAACAACATTATTCAATTGGAATTTTTCCTGGATGCACCCCCTTGCATATAATTCTGGGGGCGCTCATGATTTGGGACATTGTCTCCTCCTCTCTAGGGCTGTGGTGGTGTGTGTGTAGCTTTAACGCCTATGGCGGCCATGCGAATAACCCGGATTTCCATCAGGTGCCCAGCGCTCGCTATTTTTCTTTTCTCTGTTTCCTACAAATTTTAGACCTCGAAGGTTTTCAGCGTGTTATGGAAAATCGGCACAAATATAAATTAAATGGCGTCGGCCTGAGGCAGCTACAATATGCTACAAAAGTTCATTAGTTTGGTCAATTCATAACCACTTCACTGTATTTATTAAAACCAGACAATTCGCATCATAGCAGAAGATACGCTAATATGAGACGGTTAATTACTCTCCGAAAAAAAAAAGATTTCTCGGCGCCCGTCCGGACCGAACCCGCAACCTTCTGATAATCAGTGGAGTGCTTTTTCCCGTTGAGCGATCCCGTTTTATTGCGATTTTATGTTTATGAACAAGCGGATATCATAAGTATTTCTAATACTTTTTGTAATTATGCCATAATTAATTATTAGTACTTACGTTAGTTTAATATAGGAATTTTAAAAAAAAAAGTGAGTGGAAAGGTATTTATTTATATGAGTAAATTCATACCCTCTTTATATTTTTAAAAAAAAGTGGGGTTTTTCAAACTTTGTGAGACCGTAGAAGGAGCCCTGCTCTTTCCATATGCCATAGCCACGGACCCCTGTATAAACAGTATTTAAGGAGAATTTTTTGAAGGGATGTTATGTATCCTTATTTGCGCGTAAACGTAAAACTAAGTATAAAAAGGTAGGTATTGCCTTTCTAATCGTATTGGTTACTGTTAGTTAGCTGTAAAGGGCTGGCATGCGGTAAATTTGCAGGATATGCCGCTATATCTTCCAAATTGCTTGTGCGGAGCCTTTGGAGGGTCGTCGCGGAACCCCAGGGTTCCGCAGCATACATTTTTGCGAAACACTGGTCTGGAATATCTTAACCTAAGTGGTCGAATAAAGCTGCAAAGGTCTCCTAGGCGCAAATTTTAGATCCTTGACCACATGTACCGTCTCCCGTGTCGGGCGCAGAATTACTCTCGTTGACCTTGCGCCATAAAAATACAACCGACCAACCTTTTATAAGTCCTTCCGTCCGCCGGTCTTTGCAGTGACTGCCGTTTTTTATTGCGCCGATTAATCTTTTTTTGCATGAACGTACACGGCGATCTGATTGCCTTCTCGTAACGTCATGCCATGGTGTATGTTGTTTGGAATCGCGTTTTTGATGACTATTGGGGAATGCCGTATCGAGATCTATTATAATAAAAAAATTCTTTACATAAGGTTTTCGAAGAATCTTAGCTATTTTGAGCGCAAGTGACTGGCTATTGCACAAATGCATAGACTTCGTGCGTTATCTATTTCGTAATTTAATTGGGGAGGGGGAAGTACATGCGATTGAACTCGTCTATACGTTTTATATATGGGTTTTTTCCGAACTTTTTTGACCCACAACTCATTTTACCCCTCGTAAATTGTCGTCGGCTCCCAAATATACAAAAATATTCAAAACACACGTTATACTTTCATATATTATATTACGGAGAATGCTAGTCAACGTGTGTCGTGTCGCAACGCACATTTTGAAAACCCCTATTATATATATAGGGTCACGAGTTCGAATGCGAACATCGTCGTCTTTTTTCTTTTAAATAATATAAGTTCGCTCTGCCAAATGAAGTCATTCCCTCTATAAATTAAAGCAGAGCGTGTATTAACTGGGGAAAAACTAAAATAAGAGAACGGGACTTTTAATAGTTGGCGGTTTGTTGGTCATTAACAATGAAAGTGACTTTGTCACTAGAGAGTCCAGAGTTCGAAACCTTTTTTTTTTTTAAATAGTTTGGAAACATTTCCCAAATAAAAGAATGCATTAATTGGGAAAAACGTGTCATCGCTTTACCCTTACTTTAGTTTAATAGCTGGTAGTTTTATGCTTGTTAAAAAGGAAAGGGACTTCTCGTCACCCTATAGCAGAGGTTGTCAAACTTCTTTGACCCACTACTCCCTTCGTAATGATGGCTTACAAATATACAGAAATGTTCAAAACACGTAATATGAATATTTTCATGTGAAATGTTAGTCAATGTCGCGACGCCTTTGGCCGTAATCCCTGATGTATACAGTAAAACCTCTAACCAGTGGACATTCATCGGACAGACAAATTTGTCCGTAAAAGGGGTATTATTATGAAGCGGTGTTTTGCCGGGGAATTTTTATGTAACCGTAAAAATGGGGTGGTCGTTAAGAGGGGTTTTATTGTATATGCTTTACGTTTCGGGGAAATGGGCAGTAATCCGAAAATACGTTTTTCCTGAAAATCAGAACACAAATACAAGCCATAGATCCTGGCCAATGGCCTTTAATTTTTTTAAAGATGTTTTGCGATAATAGCGTTTATGGTGGAGTTATTCATATCTGTCGTCTTAGTAACATAGTATATAGTATTAACGTAGTTCTTGCGCAGAATGATCCTTGTCCTTGCGCCATAAAATACAATCAACCAAAACATGCTGTTTTGTGTTAATCAGACCAAGAATTCACATCCGGGTGTTACGTAATTTTTTTCGGAGGTCACGTAAGGGTGCGTACAGACACGCAACAGAACATCGTCGCGTAACATCCCGTGTTACGCGATGATGTTACGGGGCGAACATCGCTGCGTAACATCAGTTTATGCCGATCTCCAGACTACACTGACAAAACGCTGTTGTTCGTAAACCGGCCCAAATACAGGAACATGGGTTACAACATAGCACCGTGACATTCCTTTGATGCGCCGGGGTAAAAACCGACAACTGGTGGAAAGTGGGGATGTTACGATGTTCTGTTACGGAGTGCGGTCCAGACTTGGTACGCGACGGTGTTACTGTTGCATGTGTGGACGCGGCTTTAGGGTTGTAACCCCCATCTCAGACATCGGAATAATATACAAACAATGAGAATGAATAATACGCTTAATAGGCATGAGATCTAGAGAATTTGATTCAATTTGAACTACGTTGCAAATTACTCCCAGTAGGGTGTGTTGACTGTTTAAGTGTGTGATTTTCTTTCAACTTTTTAAAACGCGATCTAGAAAGTTTTAAAAGTAGGAATGGCGTCGTAATGGTTTTTTTTCCCCCCTTAATAGATTCATTCATTCAAATCAACTGATTGAAATCCCGGAGTTTGCTAATCATCCCAACTTTTCCACACTAAGTCTGTAAGTTCACTGAAAACTGTCATTCGATTTTAATTTTGATCCATATTTTGTTCCAATGCATAACCTGCAATTCATTCGATAGCAATTATGCTTAATTGACCAGTAATTTAAAAACCATATATTCCCTTTTTCCTTCAGATCTAGTTCCGAATTTAAATGTTTCATATGAGTGAATCAATTTAAGATTTTATTTTTTGTATTTTCTTTTCAGACAGCGCAATGACATTCACAGTCTTAATATCTCAGTATTTGAAAAGCTGCCGAATCTCCGAAATTTGGACCTCAGCTATAACAACATCGTGGAATTAAAGTCCGATACCCTGGGATATTCATCTTCTCTTCTTCAGTTGTAAGTTTGATAAATTTGTGGGGGATTTTCGGGAGTTACATTTGATGATTTTCGTGTACATTCACAGTATATCTGAATTACAACGGCGAATATCTTGAAATTCGGTTATTTTATTTTTCTTCCTGCCGTTACCACTGGCGTACCTAGGGGGGGGGGTGATGGGGGCTCATACCCCCCATTGCAATGTAGTTTCGTATATATACATATAAATATATAAATTTGTATCTACGTACACCCCATCATGACCTTTTTGCGTACGCCTATGGCCATTATGATGGCGATATATTTCGATGAGCTCCGTGGGCGCCCATATGGGGACAGGTTGGGCTCGAGCCCCACCTAGTAATTTAAAAACTTGATTTGCCCGAACCTGCTATGCATTTACTTTCAAAAGTTTTAT
Organism: Dysdera silvatica; assembly: GCA_006491805.2. NCBI lineage: Eukaryota > Metazoa > Arthropoda > Arachnida > Araneae > Dysderidae > Dysdera > Dysdera silvatica. Next base: position 74,598 of record QLNU02014644.1, on the reverse strand, counting down.
AGTCACATTTTAAAATAAGGTACTTTTTAGCTCATTACGAATTGTCAAGCAATATCAATTATTTTGCTTAACGTTTTGGTATCTTTGTGCATTCACTAGAATTCTCTACAGCTTTGAGGAGAGGTAATTTTCTGCTTAAATGTTAATTTTTCTCAGTCTCTTCCCCACCCGTAGAAGTACTCGTATGGGCGCCCATGGTGAGCACTCTCTGCTTCTTTCGTTGACTTCGAAAGATCAAACTGATTTTTCGGAGATCACTTTCAGCTGTTTATCCCGCTTCTCTAAAATAAGCATATGACTAGCTTGGGGTTTGAAATCTAAAAGTAACGTTTTTTTGAGGGTTACAGAATTGTTCGCTTGGAATAATTACGTTCCGTTGATATATTTGTCCTGTATGACATATAATTCCGCCTTGCTGCTTCTCCGTGATTCCGCGAAAGAACAATTTGTCTGGAATTGGACAAAATTGTCTTGCCCCCCCAACTCCCAAGAAGTAACAATGCTTGATGTCGCCGCATTAAACAAGCTGGCCCCCCCCCCCATTTTTCAATTGTTT